>CAUYRB010021855.1:0-29947 GCA_963574695.1 Propithecus perrieri | reverse complement strand
AAAAACTAGCCGGGCATGGTGGCGCATGCCTGTAGTCCCAGCTACTCGGGAGGCTGAGGCAGGAGGATCACTTGAGCCCAGGAGTTTGAGGTTGCTGTGAGCTAAGATGACGCCACGGCACTCTAGCCCAGGCAACACAGTAAGACTCTGTCTCAAAAAAAAAAAAAAAAAAAAAGAGGAGTTACCATCCAAAAGTCTGATAACTCATCGTGTTGGTGAGGGGACAGGAAAAAGGGCTGTATAGAAAGCAATTTAGCAACATATTAAAATTACAAATGCATAATTTGCTTCACTAGCAATTCCACAGAATTTCAAATTTTTCAAAGAATTTACTTCTAGGAATTTGGTTATATTTGCATACATATATAATATATATATATAAAAAGAATACTCATTGCATCACTGTAATGGGAAAATATCAGAAATAACCTAAAGACTAGTTAAAAACATTGACACATTCATCTAATGAAATATTAAGCAGCTGTCAAAATGAATTAAGCAGCTCCAGATTTACTGACAGAAAATGACCCCTAAAATATTTTAAATGGGGGGGAAAAAACCCATGCATAATATGCTATAGTTAGTGTACATGCAGAATCATACACATCTGTATATACACACAAGCACAAAGGTGTCTATATACATCATTACCAACACTAAAAATAGCAGAATAAGAGCAAGTTTAAACTGAGTTTAGTTGTGTTCTGGTTTTTAAAAAAAAATGGTTAGCAATGGTGTGTGCAGTCCAGCAGAGGAACTGATCATGGCTGCTTACCACTTAGAGCTTGCACTCAGGCAGGCTCCTCATCCTCCCTCCTGTCCTGGGTCAGCTTGCCTAAACTGTTACCATGGTCTCCTAACAGTTGGTTTTAACCCTCCTAAGTCATCCTACTCAATGCCACCAGTGTACTTCCCAAACAGAAATCTGGTCACACCACTTCCCACTGATGATTCCACACCAGACAGAAACAGAATCCAAATTTGAAAGCACAGTCCACAAGGCCCCCACCATGCCACCTCTGCACACCTCCCTGCCTCGCATCCTGCTCCAGCCTCGAGCTGCTGCCACGTAACCAACTCAGTACCCCCGTGTCGTTCAACACATTTTCTCATTGACAAAAGTGACTTCCTATATTTCTCCCTTTGGAAAAATTCATCTCTTAAGGCCTAATTTAAATGTCATCTTTTCTTGGAAGCCCTATTAGACATTCTCAGGCCCGTTTTCCCTCTGGACTCCTACAGCACATTGTATACAATAGCAACATCAAGGCATGTATCTTAATAATTATTAATGTGACACAGAAGAACAAACAGATCTTGCAGACAGAAACCTGGGCAACTATGACTAGCTACCTTCTCAACCTCTCTAATTCTCATGCCTTTATCGTATTTGGCATATAATAAGAATTCTACAGGCAGCTATTGTCCACACTCTGCCAAACATATTGCATGACTGTGGGCAAGTTACACAACCTTTATGAGCCTTAAAGTAGTTAAAATAATGTTTATATATAATAGAATTGTTGAGGATTAGAGGAGATGTAAGGTACCAGTGCTTAAACATTTCATGAATTAATGAATATTTTCAACCACAGAGTCAAACAAACACTGCTTGCTCCAAATATACATTATTTTGAACCATAAAAGAGACGATTACAGAAGGATGTGTATGAAGATGGGGACGAGGAGGAAGCCCAGGGGGAGCAAGAGGAGTAGGGAGGGAGAGAATATGAGAATGTGGGTGTTCGAGGTAGGGTATGAAGGCTCCTTATAGGTGCTAGGAGGCCACGTGGTATACAGAAAATAGAACATAAGAACACGCCAGAACTTCTGGGCTCTGCTCCAGTTTCTATTGTCTGGAGAAAATTTAAAGTAACAAATTGACTGCAGGGTCTTATAATGGAACTGGAACATAATGTAGCTTTCAGTGACCACCTTCTGTCCCAAATCAGAAAAATTCAAAACTGTACACAGGAGAGAAAGGGCAGAGAAAAGAGATTTTCAAAAAGATGCCAACTGAGTCTTAGCAAGCCCATCCTGGCAGTTGGGAAAGAAGATATGAAGATCTAAAACCAAGCCAACCTGGAAACCGGCTGGTCAGGTTTCTCAGGGAAGGCCACTAAAACACAAACAGCAGACACAGCTCTAAGTGCCAAACAAAACCAAACCCACTATAAGCAGTTCACAAGGCAGCCCAAGGAGTTTCTTAAAAGCATTGTTTCTTTTAACTATAATACATCCCTTTCCCTGAGTATATGTCTACATGGGGGAGAAGATATTCAATGGGAAGAAATTTGACTTACAAAGTATGCTTAGTTATAAAACTACTATACGAGAACAAATTTAATTATCCTCATATAAATGTTTACATGTATGATATATATTCTTATATATATAAATATACACACAATCATTACCAGTTTGTTATGCAAACGTCTCATTTTCATACAGTTTTTGGTTTATATATTCAATGTTATATATAGTACTTAAAGGTTCCTGAGCTAGGAGCTAAAACAGTAAGCCCAAGAGAAAGGAGATAAGTATAAAAATCAAAGAAGTTAAATAAAAACCTATATTGTTAAGTTTCATTTGTAAGTATCACTATGAACTTGGGTTCTGTTCACTGAAAGAACAGAAAAGCAATGACATTCTGGTAGCTCTAAGAACCCCCAGCTCTCTGATTTTGATTTCTTAATACTATTATCCACTAAAAGGAATCAGGTGGTCTTGGAGTGAAATGATTAATTCAAGTTCTAAGGCAGAAAAAGTACAATGGATGCCCTAGACATCTTGTACAAAAAGCAAAGTGCTCAAAGAATGATTAGGGGTTGGGTTTGTCCAAAGAGCACAGAAGCTAGTCCAAAGGGGCTTCCCACTAGCCAAATTTGGGACAATCTGAGCAAAAAGAATGACTGTATCTAAAACAAATTAAGTATACAAATGTTCATGAGTCTGTAAAGATATTCACAAAAAGAGAAAGAAAGGGAGGAAAAGAAGACAAACTCTCCTTTACCACCACTGGAGTTGACTGTTTCATTTGCTGTACTACGCATGATTTTATTAGGTAGCATTAAAAGAAAAATGCTGTCACTTAAACCTTGACAATGCTACACGTATCACTGACATTTTTCATCTTATATTTATTGAAAAAGCTTTCAGATTTGTTTAGATAGATTTATCATATATACATAAAAAGAAAAATATAATTTGAACACAGTAAATGGGTTGTTGTTTTACAAGAATACCATTGACCCTTGAACAACACAGGGGTTAGGAGTGCCAACACCCTGCACAGTCGAAAATATGCATATCACTTTTGACTTCCCCAAAACTTAACTCCTAATATCCGGTTGATGGGATGCCTTACCAATAACCTAATCAATCAACACATGAATAGACTAGTATCTACATATAGTTTATGCATTCATGACACATCTTTTTCTTAATTTTTGATATTTTTAGGCTATGTCATTCATCTTTGAGTTTTTTCAAATTGGTGCCAATCTCAAAAAAATGTTCCAATATATTTACTGAAAAAAATCTGCATGTAAATGGACCCGCACAGTTAAAACTCCTGTTGTTCAACGGCCAGCTGTATATGGAATGTGGTCACTTCACCAACCACGAACTTTTGCTTCGCTAACGTCAAATTCACGCCCAAAAGCTTAGTCTCCATGTTTTGCATACACAATAACTTTTTGTTTCAATGCTGAATCATAGTGTACTTTTCCCTCCCCCAACACGGGGTCTCGCTCTGTTACCCAGGTTACAGTGCAGTGGTGATTATAGTTAACTGCAGCCTTGAAGTCCTGGGCTCAACAAACCCTCCCCCGCAAGCTGGGACTACAGGCATATTGTTTAAATATGAAAAGCCATTACCAAATTCATGTGTGTACAGGTGTCATAACAGCTACCTGCCCACCTAGTTTAAGACACCATTGATTATAAGCCATACCCTGACTTCAGAGATCTTAAAGATATTTTTTTTAAAAAAGTATATAGACACACAACTTCCAATTAATGAAATGTGACATTAATCCAACTCTTCTATTCTGATCATTATTAATAAGAGAGAAACTTATGTATTAACTAGCATGGCTTTATGGTAGAAGAAAGCAACCAAATGATGAAGAACAGCACTTTTTTTTTTTTTTTTAGTAAGAACACTTAACACAAGATTTACCCTCTTAAATTTTTAAGCACACACTATGGTACTGTCACTATGGTGCACAGATCTCTAGAACTCATTCATGTTGTACAACTGTAACTGCACACCCACTGAACCGCTCCCCATTTCCCCCTGCCCCATCCCTTACCAACCACCATTCTACTTTCTACTTCTCTGTAAGTTTGACTATTTTAGAAACCGTATAAGTGGAATCATGCAGTGTTTGTTATCACGCGATTGACTTATTTCATTTAGCATGTCTTCTAAGTCCGTCTGTATTTAGGAAAATACCAGGTATTAAATGTAAACAAAAACGACAGAATTAGAAAATCACTTTACAATCCCTGATGAAAAATTAATTTACTTAAGGACCATCACTTGTGGACCTACACAATACTGGATCTATGGTCATGGTACCTTGTATAGCACTGCAGTTAGAACTTACTTTGCAACTAGAAAAAAATGTGGCAGTGGGCTTATACACACGGTGCCAGAGAGGGGACAGTACTTGGCAAGGTTACGGTAATATTCCATAAGAAGCCATGTATGCTCTGTATCAGCAACCAATATATAGTTCTGGTTTTCTCACAACAAAATAAGGTTTATTTACCTTCTTGGTGTTATTTAATGCTATTAATCTTACATTCAACAGGTAAGTTTACCTTATTTACATTGCTATATATTTGGTCTTCTGTCATTTTGTGTTTTCCAGGTTTATGTCCTTCTGTCCTTCCTTCCTTATCTTTTGTTATAGATTTTGTACTTTCTTTTATTCCCCCCACAAGCATCACCCCAAGTAATTTGAAAATTTTATAGAATGTTTTTGGAAACACTAATTACACTTTGAGAGAGAAAGAAGTTAGCACTTCTACAACATCTCCCACCGCCTCCTTTACTTTGCCTCCTGCTTTCACAGGCATATTTTCCCTTCTCTATTGCATGTTAAGATGTTTAACATAAAAATAAATTTCTTTCTTTCCTTGATGCAAAGGTCTATGAAAAATAAATTTATTTTAAGTAGAGTACAAGTAAATGCATTACTTTTTGTTTTAGGAAAATAATTATCACTATTTAAATTTAGACTTTCTTTTTTGCCCCCCTTTATTTGTTAATTTCAGCATCTTATGGGAGTACAAATGCTCAGGTTACATATATTGCCTTTGCTCCACCCGAGTCAGAGCTTCAAGCATTTCCATCCCCCAGATGGTGTGCACTGCACCCATTAGGTGTGTATATACCCATCCCCTCCTCTTCCCTTCCACCTGTCTGACTCCAATGAATGTTACTACTAAATGTGCACATAAGTGTTGATCAGTTAATATCAATTTGATGGTGAGTACATGTGGTGCTTGTTTTTCCATTTTTATGATACTTTACTTAGCAGACTTTACATCTGGACAGAGTTAGTGTTCACTGTCAGCCCCTTCATATTATAATTTCCTCATCTATTATTTATTTTGATTCGTCTCCAAAAAATTCGAGTTCCTGCAAATTTGGAAATGTTTTTATGAAGACTTTACATATGAATGGTGACTTAATTGGATTGGGTATGGAATTCTTCACACTTTTTAATCTCAATACTCTACACTGAGGACTGCAATACATATATTCAACAATGGACTCATATCCAGAATAAAGAATCTTTATCAACCAATAAGGGAAAAAAGACCACAATAGAGAAATGGGCCAATGATTTGAACAGGCACTCTACAAAAGAGGGCACATAAAAAAGTGCTCAACTTCATTAGTCATCGGGGAAATGCAAATTAAAGTCAAAGTGAGATACTATTATACACCTACCACAATGGCAAAGACTGATGGTACCACTTGCTGGTGAGAACGTGAAGCAATGCTGGTGCAAGTTGAAATCATAACCATCACTTTGGAAGACTGATGGTACCTACTAAAGCTGAATACACACAATTTCAGTCCTAGGTATATACCTAATACAAGTATATAAATGTATACTATGATTCCAAATATACAAAGTTCAAGAATAGGCAAAACTGATCAGTGTGGTTACCTTAGGACAGGGCTCGGCAAACTTACTCTGTTAAGGGCCAGGCAGCAAACATTTTAGGCTTTGCAGGTAATGCAGTCTCAGTACTCAACTTTGCTGACGTAGAACAATAGCAGCTATGGACAATACATAAACAAATGAGCATGGCTATGTTTCAATAAAACTTTATTTATGGACCCTGAAATTTGGATTTCATATAATTTCCATGAGTCGTAAAATACTGATTTTTTTTCAACCATTTAAAAATATGAAAACCATTTTTACTCATAGACGTGGGCCAGATTTAGTCTACAGGCGGTACTCTGCCAACCCATGCTTTAGGGGATGGGGGTGTTCAGAAGTGCAGGTAAAGTTCTGTTCTGCTGTTTACGTGGTGTATGCCTTTTGTAAAACTATTGAGCCATACACTTAAGATTTATATATCTTTCTATATGTGTATTTCAATGAAAAGAATGTTTTTTAAAAGTGCTTTTAAAAAGCTAAAAATAAAAACTCGTTTATAAAAAAAAAAGTATATGTGACCAACTTGATTTTTTGTTAATCTGTAGGAGATTCTTCATTCTTAAAATTCAGTAAGTTCACCAGGATCATTATTTGTCAAATTTTACTCATTTTTCCTGGGACATGATAATTTCTTTTTTCATTTCAGAAAAGTTTTCTATCTTTGTTACCTCTGTTCCACGCTCTTTGCTGGGAACACCAATGAACGTTTCCAATATTCCCAATAGAACAAATCCGTGTGTAGGATCCCTATTGTCTCTCTCCTGTATCCCTCCCCTTATTCTCCACTCTGATTATGGTCATTTTTGTTTTTCTCCTGTTTCAGAGTGATCTTTCAAGTCTGTCCCTCTTCCTCATTGATTTGCTTTTTCTGTAACTCTGATTCTGCTTTTTTGCAGCTAGCACAGTTCTTCTGGAATTTAATCCAGAACTCTTGTGACCTCCTTACAACTTCAGCACCTCATCTTTAACTTCTAATTTCACAGTGAACATTTTCTTCAACTTCCCAGAAGGTATAAATTAGTTTTTTAAACAATTCTTGTATTCCCGAGTAAATTTTCCTAGTAAATGTTATATTAATCCCTCCACTTCTTCCATAGAATTTAAACGTGCACCATGTTGGATTTTTTGTTTGTTTGTTAATCAATGTGTTGATAGGGGAAGTTTGTCTCTGATTTCTCCCACTTGGCACAACTGACATTTAGGACTGGATAATTCTCTGTCGTGGGGACTGTTGTATGTGTTTGTAGGAGGCTTAAGCAGCATCTCTGGCCTCTAGATGCCAGTAGTACCACACCTGTTATGACAGTCAAAAGTGTCCTCAGACATTGCCAAATGTCCTCCAGGAGGAGAGGAACAAAATAGCCTCTAGTCGAAAGCCACTGGTCTAGACTCACTTGCTCAAAAATCAAGTACAATCTCCTTACT
This sequence comes from Propithecus perrieri, assembly GCA_963574695.1. Lineage (NCBI taxonomy): Eukaryota > Metazoa > Chordata > Mammalia > Primates > Indriidae > Propithecus > Propithecus perrieri. The sequence goes on along the minus strand of CAUYRB010021855.1, from coordinate 22,331 downwards.
CCTGTTTACCTAGACACTGCTCAAATTCTTCCCTTAGAAATTAAGCTGGAGAATTGGATGCTGCAGAGGTTTCAATTATTAGTCTAAAAAGTTCAGCAGTGTGTGAGGGGACAGGAGGAATCAGGGCTGGCTGTGGACAGTTGCAACTGGGAAATTTCATCTCCAAAAGCACTCTGTTTGTTGGAGCCAACGTCTCTAAATGTGTGTGTTTTTGTGTTGAGGGTTGGGTTGTGCTCTGTCCTGATGGAGACAGACACTCTAGGATTTTGGTTCATTGCCTCAAAAGGGAGTGAGCTGGTCACTCTAATAAGACATCCAGTTAAAATAAAGCCCCACAGTTGGCAGGATTTTTGTTTGGTGGTTCAGCAAATATTTTTTCTCTGCACAATGGCCTTTGTTTGGTGCTGCTGGCCCTCAGCTACAAAGCTGGCTCCTAGGATATGGTTTCCCATCTCTCCAGCCAACCATCCTCAGCCCAAACCTGTCCCCATGAGAAGCTGGAGCAAAGGGGGAAAGTGACCTGCTTGCATTCCCTACGCATGGCTCCAGGGTGGTCTCCAGTTTATCTCTCCAAATTGTGGGGTCCCTCTGGGTCTCCACTACCGTTTTTCTCAACACTAGGAGCTGTATACCCTCGTGTCATCCTTTACTTTAATACAACTTGATCTTAGGCTGGCAGACAGTCCTTGGAATTCATGGTTTAAGATGGAGGCTAATCCCAAATTTCAGTTGATCAAACTTTCCCTTCTGTTTTTGTTTCTTTGGGTTCCTTTCACCAGGTTTCAGTAAAGGAGTACTTTGCTACGTTGCTGTTAAGTCACCATCTTTCCTTTTAGTCCCCAGGGTAATATTTCTTCCTTCTCCATAAAGGTAAAGTAGCATAGCAGGGAAATGGCTCAACTCCTCTTAAAGAAAAACCTGTTTTATGTCTCGCTTTGATAAGTGACAGAAGTGGTGAAGTTTTTTTTCCAAAATATATAGTAGAAAGCTCTGGGGGAGAACTCAGGAGAGCAAAATTCAATTTTTGAGAACGTGCTGGTTATATGGCTCTAGGTATTTTTCTTAAGCCTGTGCACTTAATTTTACACTCATTAAAATACAAAAATATGCTCTGTTCCACTTCTACACTATGCTGGGGAGAGAGAATGAAATGTATCCTTTCTGTTATCAGAAAGAGGTACTAAACACAAGAAACTACTCATTACTGCCTAACAGAAAGAGGGATCCTTAATTTCTTGTCCTTTGAGACGGGGTCTCGCTGTGTCGCCCCCGGTAGAGTGTAGTAGCTTCATCATAGCTCACAGCAACCTCCATCTCCTGGGCTCCGGTGGAGATCCTTAATTTCTAAACGAACCCTCCACCTTCCCCTCAATCTCCACACACAGACTAGGGCATCCACGCTTTCCCAGTGGGGAAGTTTGTGGCCGAGAATATACATGGGAACACAACAGAGGCATTCTTCTTTCTTGACACTGGTACAGAGAGATGGTTAATAACTGGCGCACAAGTAATACACACATGTCAAACCACACACGGTGTATCTATCTTCTCTTCCCAAACAATCCTGCATAGTGCCTCAGTGTTAGTCCATTTCCTGTTGTTTATAACACTACCCACAACTGGGTAATTTATAAAGGAAAGGAATTTCTTTCTTTTACAGAGTTATAGAGACTGAGAAATCCAAGGTTATGGGGCACATCTGGCAAGGGTCTTCTTGTTGGTGAGGACTCTGTAGAGTCCCGAGGTTGTACAGGGCATGACGCGGTGAGGGAGCTGAGCATGCTAGCTCAGGTCTCTCTTCCTCTTCATATAAAGGTACCAGTTCTACTCCCATGATTACCCATTAATTCATTAATGAGGGTAGAGCCATCATCACCCAATCACCTCTTAAAGGTCCCACACCTCTCGATACTGCCACATTGGGAATTAAGTTTCCACATGAGTTTCAGAAGGGACAAACATTCGAACCATAGCACTCATTTTCCTGATGTAATTTTAGTGGACTTAAAGCTGAGCAGTATCAGATTGTACAGCTAATTAGATTCCACTTCCATGACAGTCAATAACTGACTGCTAGCATGATGCCTCCTGATAGTCACAAATCCACAGCAGTGGATGGTTAGGCCCTACCCTGGATCAGGTGTGCCAGATGAATTTTTTAACACTAAAATCTCAGGTCAGCTGCCTATGAGCCCATGGGCAGCATGCTGGGCCTGCTGGTAAACACAAATACCTTTATAATAACAGGCACCTTCACAGTCGACAAAGATTAAAGGTAAGGAGATCATGCCTAAACCCATCCGGCATCTTCGTAGAGTTTGAATATAGAGGTAGAACAAAGCTGACCAGCTAACAAAAAAGTATGTAGGGTACTTGCTATATGCTCAGCACCAGTCTAGATGCTTTAGAAATACAGTATGTAGTCCCTGTTTTTAAGGAATCTGGTATTTAATTGCAAAGACTAGTGCACATAGAATAATTTAAGGGAAAAAAAAAAACAGAATCCAGCTTTAAGTCTTGACCCTTCTTCAGCACTGATGCTGTTAGCTCTCCCAACCCTGAGACTATTGGTTCTTTAACCTACCCCACCCTCAATTTCTTCCACCTCCTTCATAGCTTCCTGGTTGAACTCCTCTCCCCTAAGTGTCGGTATCCTCCCTTCTCAGGCTGCTTCTCCACCTACATATTCAGCCTGGTGAAACAATGATTGAAAATCTCAAATACTATCAGTTTGCCAAAGAACCTCCAATTCACAGATTCAACAAGACAGACGCCACCAGGTCTCCACAGATGTCTCAAGGTCTAGATGTCCAGACTTGTTCCTCTCCTGGCATTTCTAATCCTGGCGAATGGCGGCACCACCCATCCAGCCGCCCAACCTGGAAGTCAGGACTTGCCTGTGACTGCTCCTTCTCCCGTACTCCTACATCCAACTGGTCACTGATGCAGGCAATTCTCTTTCCTATTCTTTCTCTTATCCACCCCTCCTCTCCTCCCTCCTACTCAAGGTCACTCTCTTAATTCAAGCACTCATTATTTCTTGCCTGAACTACACACCTGAGCCTGCAAACTGGTTTCTCTGGCTTTGGTATCATCCGCTTTTCCCCTGAAACTCTCCTCTCTAGCCACTCCCGATCTTTCATCTTACACATCAGTCACATGTTAATTTATTAAACTTCTATTTATCCTTTAAAACTCCATCAGATGTCACCTCCTCCAGAAAGTTCTGATATCCTCCTACTCGGGGTCAGATTCCCCACCTTTATATTGGTATCCAAATATTCTACTGTCTCCAAACATATTTAAGAGATATGAAGGTTCTCTTCATCTCAAATTGAATGCGGGGTGGAGTGTGATTTCTCATAAAAATAGAAACTGCAGGAAATAGACTTCACATGATTATAAATAGAGATAACTTTGCCACCCCCATTCAGGACACTGGTCCCTACACAAGTTAGCTGGTGGATACTGCTATCAGCCACATTCACTGGACAACGCTGCTCCCTTGCCAAGACTGTCACCGTGCGGCACGCAAAGGAGGTATTTTCCTTGTGGCCACTTCTTTAGGGTAAGATAATCGACTGGTTAAAAACACAGCATTTCTATGGAGGTACCCTAATCTCTTGCCTTTGCAGTGATTTAGTCTCTGAAGCTTCCTGTGGGCTACTCCCCAGAGACTTCAGCACACTTAAAAACTAACACAGACTGCTTCCTCATCTACAAAATGACTACATCTCAAATGATGCTTCTTTTCCCACTAAAAAGTCATTTGGATTCTTTCTCTGTCCTAAACTAGCTCCTCTTGGGAATTTCCCCATTACTGAAAATAGACAAAATACATAAGGGCACTCGCAAACAGCCTCTGCAGCTCATTGTCCTGTCTCTGACGACAGTGTTATAGGACGGTTAGGTGGATCTCCAAAGTGTGCTTCAAAATATTAGAAGTATATCCACACCCACACGTCCCCTGCAATAATTCAATAGATAAATAGAAATTCAACTCGTGTTAAAGTTTCTCAAACTGTAATATCATGCTACCTTTTGGAGGAAGGCATTTCCTTTCTTCTACATTTACGTCCTTGAATCTTCAAGGGGTGACCTTCATTCTAGTATTTCAAGATGCAGAGAACAAATCCATATGAATCCCATCCAGCCCTTCAGAAACCCCTAATTTTTATATAACGGTAAAACAATGCTCTCTTGGTGTTTGGGTTTTGGTTACCTGGTGATGCCTACATTGGTCAAAATTGCTTATTTGGCAAAAATGACCAAATAACTTGAATAGATTTCTTTTGCTATGCTATAGGAATGTTTTAAGCTTTTGTAAAGTTGTTCCCATACTTTATTATCAACTGTTTATTATTAGGTGCACTTAATGGAGTCTCCACATTTCATTGTCACTTCAATGGAAAATTCTTCTTTATAGTAATCTGCAATCTGCCCCTCTCTACCCACCACTGGTGAGGATGAGTTTCTGGAATAAGGGATTGTCCCATCTGACAATAATCCCACAGTGAGCACCTTTATTTCTAAGCCTTGTTCTGAGGCCGAATCCACAAAGACAAATTCTACTATGCCAGCTGATGAAGCACCTGTCCAGACAACTCTGGAAAACAGGATGGCTTTTCCTAGCACGAACCTCAGGCCCTCCAGAGACTGTTTCAGAGCAGATCCCTCGTTCTTTGGCTCTCTTCATTCTACTACCATTGTTTTAGTTAGGACTTGTTTCTCGACTAAACCATTTCAATCACAAGATGGCATGGTGGTTAAGAGTCAAACTGCCCACGTTCAAATCTCACTATCACCATTTGTATGGCCTTGGTAAATTACTCAATCTAACTTCTGTTCCCTTATCATTAAAATGGAGCCACTGACAGTGCTCACCGCCTATAGCTGTTAAGAGGATTAAATGAGGTGGTGACTATAAAGCACTTGGCACAATGCCCTGAACAGAGCAAGTGTTTCATAAATACCATTATTATTGTTGTTCTCAACAGCTTCCTAACTGGTCTCCTGTCACAAGGTTATCACCCTCCATCATCCCTCTTCCATGCTACTTCTGGAGTGTACTTTCAAAAATCATTCTTGATTATAAAGCACATATTTCACTGTATAAAATTCAGAAAACATATAAGGGAAAAGTCACCAAAGTCTGACTATAGAGACAACCACTGTTGATATATTTCCTTCTAGTCTTTTTCTAATTTTTTTAAACCTGAGGTGATCATTTATATACTATTTGTTTCTGCAGTTTTCGCCTAGGGTATTTTTCTATAATTTAACATCTAACAACACGAGGTAGGTTTGGTTCTCCTTGTTTGAAATTAGATACAAATATTCAATTAATTTATTTCTTTGGCAACAGGGCCTTGCTCTGTTGCCTGGGCTGGAGTGCAATGGTGTGATCAGAGCTCATTGCAGCCTCCAACTCCTGGGCTCAAGTGATCCTCCTGCCTCAGCTTCCCAAGTAGCTGGGACTATAGGCGTGGGCCACCATGCCCACTTTTGGGTTTTGTAGAGATGGGGTCTCACTATGTTGCCCAGGCTGGTCTCAAAAACTGGTGGCCTCGAGCGATCCTTCTGCCTCAGCCTCCCAAAGTGTTAAGGATTACAGGCATGAGCCTCCACACCCACCCCAAATATTTTATTTACATTAAATACAAATATTGGCCGAGCACAGTGGCTCACGCCTGTAATCCTAGCACAGGTGAGGGGAGAGAGAGAGAGGTGGGAGGATTGCTTGAGCTCAGGAGTTCAAGACCAGCCTGAGCAAGAGTGAGACCCCAACTCTACTAAAAATAGAAAGAAATTAGCCAAACAACTAAAAATAGAAAAAATTAGCCAGGCATGGTAGCACGTGCCTGTAGTCCCAGCCACCCGGGAGGCTGAGGCAGGAGGATCGCTTGAGCCTGGGAGTTTGAGGTTGCTGTGAGCTAGGCTGAGGCCACAGAACTCTAGCCCAGGCAAGAGAGTAAGACTCTGCCCCAATAAATTAATTAATTAATACAAATAAAATACAAATTGGAGCAATGAATGATTGGTGGCAATGGGAGCCTCTGCTCCCCTTATGTCCTGCGACCTCCTTCCCCCGTCTATCAAGGCAACACCTGCGACGTTGCCATTTCTGTTGTTTCTCTGATGCTCAGTCTACTGCCTGCGCTTTTGTTCAGTGGCTTCAAGCTGAGATGTGTCCTCACTGGTGGGCTCCTCGGGTTCAAGGAATGCAGGAGAAGCCTGCAGTTTCAGGCCCACCTTGGGACACAAGCCTTCCATCCTGCAAACTTGCTCCTTGCTGCTGTGCTTACATATTCCTTGGAGAGGCTGCCTTCTCGCCTCTCCCCATCTGTGTTTGCTGCATTTCTCAAAACACAGCAAAGAACAAGAGTTTCCTAAATAAAACATTACCCCTCCATGATGACAACCTAACCTGGTGTTGCTGGAGGGCACGCTTACAATTTAGCCACTTCCACATGACAGCACAGGCCTCAGGAGTGGAGGCACTCAGCAGACACTTGTTGCTTGAACCTCTGAATTTTTATCCTTATTGGTAGTTTCACAGGCTAGGTAATCAATAAATGACTAACAAAGGAACAGTTAACATTTTTTCCTTTACAAAATGTATGTTTTTCCTCCTTTTTCTTGCCTTACTGGATTTCATAGGCTCAATACCAGCTAACACTCTCATAGTCCTCATTATGTGCCTGACATGGTTCCAAGTGCTTTACAGATATTAACTAATTTAACCCTCACAACAGTCCTGGTCAGGTAGGTACTGTTATCATTTGCATTTCACGCATGAGGAAATGGAGACATTCACAGGTTACAAGTGCCAGAGTGCCCCCAGCTAGTAAGCAATGGAGTTTGAATGCAAATAGAAAAGCTAGTGTGATCAAATGTAAGATCCACATAACTGAATTCAATAATTAAAATAAGGATCAACTATAACTTTAGCACTAGGTAAGACTATTTCCTACTTTGGAGAAGGAGAAACAACTACAAGGCAATAAACACAGGTGGGTGGGATAGGCACACATAAACACAGAGAAGAACGCAAAAGCAGGGAGCCCAATTCCTACTACCAGAACAAGTTTGCCCCATGTACGGGGGTATAAGGGGTCCTCAAGGGCATACCGTTAACAGTCATATCTAAGAATGAACAGGGTTAGTGGGAGCCACAATCGCAGAGCATGTCGTTGAGTGTTCAGTAGGACTGTCCACACCCGTTCACCTCCAGACAAAAGCACAGAAGCCAATTTTTCCTTATTCCCCAAGTGACTCCTTGTCACCAACCCATCTGCCTTATTACCCCAGGAGTCTGGGGTGGCTGGAGTGGGCAGAACAGCCCAGCTCCTTCCCACTGACTGGGATGCAACATCCCAACAAATCACATAATTTACGTGATGTTAACATATTCTAACAAGTAGAGAAGACAACCTTTTCCTAAGAGCCATTTATGTATCATAAAATCACAAAAGTTCAATATGTTCATCACCAGCATCAATGTGATTTCCTGTCAGCATCTGAAATGCACCTGTCTTTTAGAATGCCCCATAACCCCATAAACGGCAGGGCGCAGGAGCTGAGGGTGGGCCTGAGCTGACCACTACATCAACGACCTCCTCTGAGACAGGACACGCATGGAGCCCCCTGCTCTGCTCTCATTCCAGAAGGCAAGGTTTAGACATTGACTCAGGTCCTCAACACTCCTACCCACAACACAGCTTCCACCACTACCTGCCGCTAACTATGTCAAAAACCTGTGATTCTGACCCCAATCCAGTCTCTCAGCCACTTCAAACTCAGCTCATCCAAAAGGAACTCACCATCTCTCCTCCAAGTCTGTGCTCTCAGTGGACACCACCACCCAAGCAGAGACCCGAGCTGACCCCTCTTCCATAGGCCCTCCCCCTAAGAGAACTTCCAACTTTTACTCTTCCAAGCCAGGACCCTTGTCACTTCTTGCCTGGCTCACGACACCTTTCTGACAGTTCCCCCACCAATCTTTCCTCCGCACGACAAGCCAGAAGAGTTTTTCAGAAGCACCAGGTGAGAGGGCATCGCTTGCTTTAAAACCCTCAGGAGCTCACTATTACACTTGTGGGGTCAGGTCAAACTCCTGACCTTGGCTGCCCAGGCCCTGTGCCATCTGGCCCCTGCCTACTCATGACCTCAAGCCAACTTTTCTTCATCCCACACATACCCATCTGTGTTTCTCTTGCCAGACCAAGTACTATCCAAATAAGTCCCACCTTCCCCCAGCCACAAAGCTGATGCCTGAGCTATTCCCTCTTCCTAGAATGTGCCCTTTCTACCTGATGGTCCTGCAGGACTCAGCACAAGCACCACCTCCTACAGGAGGTCCTCCACGATGCCTTCAACTCAATCTGTACAATAAACCGCCTGTCCCCACCTCTACTGACGTGGCACACACCACACGGTATGACATCAGTTTCCTTCAATGTCTTTTCCACTAGCCTGTGAACCTGTTTCTGTGTTCCTAGGACCCAGTGTGGGTTGCCAAATGAAAGAGCCTAGAAATCTAAGCCCACCAGGTCACAGCCCTTTGCCTTCCCTGACACCCAGGTGGACTTACCAACGCAATCGCAGGTGGGGAACTCGGCCTGGGCTCTCTTGGCAGGTGTGTCCAGCAGACTCTTGGTGGGTGTATCCAGGTACTTAAGAGGTGACTCCAAGAAGCCACTGAGAGTGGGTGTGAGTGGGTTCTCGGCCTTGGTGGGTGTGGCCTCCTGACCTCCCTCCTCCGAGTGGAAGCAGGTAGTTGAGAGCACAGTCACGGCCCCTGAAGACTCGATCTTGATTTGCTTGGGGGAGCGGGTAGCAAAAGGGCTCTCAGGAGCTGGGAGGCATGTTGGCTGGTTCTCAGGGTCCTGAATGGGTACAGAAGGGGGGCCAGGAAGCCCAAAGCTATCCCCGAATTCAGCCTCAAACTGCCGGATGAGCTCTTCCAGCTTGTCATCGGCAGCGGGGAGAGGACCAGTGGAGCCTGGCTGCAGGGTTGCCATGGGGCTGGGAGACCTCATTTCCTGAGTAGGGGGCAGCAGGCTGTCCCCGGAGGGACTAGGTGCAAATAGCGCAAGAGAAGGTTCTGGGGGGAGGGGGACAGCAGAGCCCTGTGAGGCAGGGAGAGGGGCTGGTGGAGGTGCCTGTACTTCCTCAGAGGCTGTGGACCTTAGCTCTTCCAGAACAATCTGCCGGAGAGGCAGGAAGAGGGGCTGCGCTTCCCGTGGCCTAGACTTCTTGATCTGAATGGGCTTTCGGACACTGGGCTTCATCCCAGGGGCAGCTTTCTCCATTCCCATAGGTCCCCCAGTTGGTGTCAGGGGCTTCTTCTTCTTTTCCTTGGGTAGTCTGTCTGGAAGCCGTGGGGCAGCTGAGCTTGGTGGGGCCCACCAGCCAGGAGCAGGAGGCTCCGAGGGAAGGGGGAAGGAGGTGTTGTGGGCCTGCTCTAGGAAGAGACTGCGCTTATGGTGGAGGTGCTGCTGTAGGGCGGTCTGAGCTTTCTGGTGGGTGTCCGGCTCTGAGGCCTCCCTCTGGAGAACAGGGGCAGGGGCTGGGGCTGGGGCTGGGGCTGGGGCTGGGGCTGGAGGAGCTGGAGCTGGAGCTGGAGCTGGAGCTGGGGAGGAAGAGGGTACCTCAACCTTGACCTTGGGCTTGGTGGGCAGGGCCTCAGGCCGCTTGAATACTGACTGGATGTAATCACTGGCACTGCCCAACAATTGCTCCAGTTCAGCCATGGGGTCCGGGCTTGGGCGGGGCATGGGCCAGGAGTTCCGGGGGGTTGCTGGCCGGGTATTGGCGCCCCAGGCTTCGGGAAACTCAGTCCTAGGAGTTGCAGGAGGAAAGGCAGGGTTATCAGGAACAAAAGATGCGTGCTCTTCAGGGGGAGCCACAGGCCACGAAGGCGCCTGGAGGTAAGACTGGGGAGATCTGAAAGGGGCGGGAGGGGACAAGGCCTCAGGAAGGGGACAAGAAGCCTGGGAGGTGGAATGAGAAGGCTGGGGGAGGGCGGAAGAGAGCTGTGTGAGGGCCTCAATGGCGATGGCCGTCTGCAGGCTGATGTTTTTTTCCTTGGCAATACTGAGGGCACTCTGGGACAGGGGCAGGCCCTCCAGGGGAGGTATCTGGGGGACCTCGGAGCTGCGGAGTGGCCTGGTGCTTGGTGCTGGGAGGCCAGCCTCACCAGGAGGCAGAGGCCCTGGGAGTCTGGGCCGCTCCTGCCCTCCTTCCATGACCACAGACTTGATCTTCCCCTCCAGCCACTCGAGGTAGTCAGGGCATTCTGGGCCATCACAGTTGCAGTTGGGTGGTTTCATGCCATGCCGCGCAAGGGCCAGGGCCGTCTGTAGTGTGTCAAGGTCTTCGCTGCCAGCAAAGCAGCCCTCAGGCCCTGGCTGGGGTCCCCCGCTGTTGTTCCCAGCCTCACGACTCATCTCACGGTTGAAGGTTTCATAGAGCCGGGTACTAAGGGCCCCATAAGAGGACACAGCTTCGGCCACAGCCGAAAAGGCCACCAGATCGTGGGCATCTTCCAGGCGAGCAGTGTGAGCTGGGCCTGGGGCAGCCTCCCAGTCAGGCTTCTGGTCTACCCGCCAAGGACCCCCAGCCCCCAGCAGACTGGGTCCTGCGGGCTCTCTAGCACCATTGACCGGAGCCCCTGAGGCGCTTAGCTGCCGGGAGTCCCCATGGTACACTGGCCCTGAGTCCATCTGACCTGGAACAGGTCCATCAACTGGGCTGAGCTCTGAGCCTGTCTAAAGAGAGAGGGGGGGAAAAAAAGGAAAAAAATGAACCACACTATTTGAAAAGCATTTCCCTGATTCACACCACTCAGATGTACATCTAAACCTGGCTTTTCTCATAAATCCTCTCTCTGGTACTTCTTGAACCTCAGTTCATCTTCCCATGCCTCTGCTCCCTAGCTAGCTTCACCAGCAGAAATGGAAGACGATCTTTAAGATCTCCTTAAAGAGAAGATCCTCATGGGGAATTCTCAATGTTGATTAGACCATTTTAGAGCGTCAGATCAATCACACCAACAAGGCTCCCCTGATACCAAGGACACAAACAAGGTCCTTAACTCAAAATGACCAGAGTCGCACTAGGATCATGCTTATTTTATTTTTTGTCAAGAGGGAAAGAAAGCTAAGCAAGCCAATCATGTGCTGTAGGGGTGAAGTGTGTGCGCACAGGGGTAGGGGAAAAGCAACTTTGATTAACAAATTCAGCCTGGATCAGGGGTCAGCCACAGCTTCCTGCTGGAAAGAACCCACAGTTCTTTCCTCTTAGTGTCCTCACTTAAGCCCAGGCTGAGCTCAGAGAGCTAGCAATAGACCACATTCCTACACAACCCCAGGCCTAAGGGAGACACCGATGACCTGACACAGAGTGCGTTTAGTCCCATGATGAGCCAGTCCTGCCAATGACAAGTGAGTTACTGCTCAAAGAAAGACCAGGCCTCTCCCAAGCCCAGGAGCCACCATCACATGCCACGTCCACAAGGGCAGGCATGAGGGGAAGAGGGCCAGGAGCACCCAGCTCAACAAGTTAAAAGCTACTACAAAGATATGAAATTGAGTTTGCAGATTCATCCCTCAAGAAAGGAAAGCTCCAAGACCAGCCTGGGCAACAGCGAGACCCCGTCTCTACAAAAAATAGAAAAATTAGCTGGGTGTGGTGGTGCACACCTATAGTCCTACTTACTACTCAGGAGACTGAGGAAGGAGAATTGCTGGAGCCCAGGAATTTGAGGTTGCAGTGAGCTATGACAATGCCACTGTACTCTAGCCTGGGCAAAAGAGTGAGACCATAACACAAACCAAAAAAAAAAAAAAAAAAAAAAAAGCAAAGGAAAGGAAAGCTCTTCCTTACCATAGAAAGCCAAGAAAAAAACAGAAGGAATAGGTCGGGCGCGGTGGCTCACGCCTATAATCCTAGCACTCTGGGAAGCCGAGGTGGGTGGATCGCTCAAGGTCAGGAGTTCGAGACCAACCTGAGCAAGAGCGAGACCCCCTCTCTACTAAAAAATAGAAAGAAATGATCTGGACAACTAAAAATATATATATATATATAAATTAGCCAGGCATGGTGGCGTGTGCCTATAGTCCCAGCTACTCGGGAGGCTGAGGCAGAAGGATCACTTGAGCCCAGGAGTTTGAGGTTGCTGTGAGCTAGGCTGACTCCACGGCACTCTAGCCCAGGCAACAGAGCAAGACTCTGTCTCAAAAAAAAATAAATAAATAAACAGAAGGAATGACAGATTTAGACAGTCATCAGTGGTAGCAGGTAAAAGCTTGATGAGATAGAGGATATATGCCAGGTCTCAAAGCACCTCCTAGAAAATTACTTAATTATAATACAATAATAACTTTATAGTAGAGAAACCTGAGGGACATCAGCTTAACCAAATGACCAAAGTTATCACCATCACCAATATTGGGACAAATCCACATCATGCACCTCTTGATACGAGACACTGAGGACTTGATAGCACTCAAAGAACTCCTGCCAAAATGTATAACCTGAATCTAATCATGAGGAAACATGAGATAAACCCAAATTGAAGGGCATTCTAGAAAGTATTTGTATTGTTCTTTCCAAAATTTCAAAGTCAAGAAAGACAAACAATCTCTTTCAGCTTATAGAAGACCAAAAAGACAGAACAGCTACATGCATGTTCACAGGTTAGATAGTAAGCCTGGGAGAAAACAGCAATAAAGTACATTAGTGGGACAACATATGAAATTTGAATATGGATGTGGATAACATAAAATTCCGACTTGGATCATTAGATTACCTAAGAGGATGTCCTTGTTCTTAGGACACACACGGAAGTATTTAGGGGTAAAAGGGCACAATACAGACAGTCCCCAACTTAGGATGGTTCAACTTAAGATTCTGACTTTATGATGATGTGCAAACAATACATATTCAATAGAAATGGTACTTCGATTTTTAAGTTTTGATCTTTTCCAAGGCTAGCCACACACAGTAGGATACTCTCTGGTGACATTGGGCATCAGAAGTGAGCCACAGATCGCAAAGGTAAACCACTGACACTCTTCAGTGCACTCTTGCCAGTAGATATCGTGTTTTATGTTTTCACATCCCATCATGTCTATAAAATGCCCATTTTCAACTTATGATATTTGCAATTTATGATGGGTTTCTTGGGATGCAACCCTGTAAGTCGAGGAGCATCTGTATTTCCAACTTTTCTGTAAAGCTTTAAAATTCTGTCAAAATGAAAAGCTAAAAAAGAAATTAGTCCTTCAGGTAGAACATAAAATGTTTTAAGCAAATGGCTACAATGATGCTAGTCTCAAGACATGGCCATCACAGGCTCCAAAGTAGTGCTGGGAAACTGGGATTTGGGGTCGGCCCTGTGCGAGGTGAGCAGAGGCCCCAGTCTGCAGTCCCTGCCTCATCCATGTCACTGACCCCATTCTGGTCACAAAGGACCCTCACACTTTTCTAACAGACCATGTTCTCTGATGTCACTGACCTTTGTACATGTGGTCCTCATTGCCTGGAATGCCCTTCCCAGCCTCTTACAGGTGCCTTCTCCGGCATATCCTTCAAGCATCAGCTCATTGTCACCTCCTCCCCTGCCTTCATGGCAAATTACCTGTGGCTCCTTTTCCCAGGTTCCCATGACACCTCTATTAGCACTTATCACATGCCATTGCTATAATCTGTTCAAGCAGCTGCCTCTCCTACCAAAAGGGAGCTCCTGCCAGGCAAGGTTCAAATAGTAATGGCTTCTGTGCCTCCTGCCCATAGCTAGTGCACAGTAACATACTCTCAGGTGAATGAAAGGCCTCCCATCCCTCACTAGCCACGGAATATGCCAGCCTTTCCCTGACCTTGGTGGAAGACTACCTTTCAGAAGTCTAGGAATGTGGTTGATCACTTAACACTCCCTTCCTTCTTAGAAAACCAATGTTGCTAACAAAGGTTACAGAATCAGAAATGGTCAAATTTTACATGCTTAAGTATAAAAGAAGGATCACGCACAACAAAGAAGAAACATGAGAGTAGCATGCGTTTACAAAAACAGTGTCAGGAAGACTAATGCTACATGAGCTGAGGCTTCCCCAAAATGGTCAAGACAACTAAAAGGGATTTTTAAAGTTATTTATGGTGCGTGAATAAGAACAAGGAAGGGATAGGCTGGCTCCTGTGTCTCTGAATTCCCTGGGAAGGAAAATAGTTTTGGGACCAAAAAGAGAAGAAAGGCAAAAGTAGACACAGGAAGTATGTGAAGCCAGCGCTGGTGGGAGGATTTTAAGAAACTCTAAATTCCAGTTTCCCAACTAAGGGATCCCACTGATACATTTCTCAACAACTGCCAATGATCCTGGAGGAAACTTGCCAACAAGAAACGGTGCCAACAGGCAAGAGAAGGGCAAGTGTCCTTCCCAATCTTGAGTCCTCTGAGTTGAGGACAGCCCCAGGTACGGTTCCTGAACAGGTAACTAGAGGAACCACACAGAGTCAGGTTCCACAGAAGGCCACCGACCAGTCAGCATCCAGCCAATCTCACTGCTCTGTGTCATGTGGTCACTGGACCAGCCCATGGGGAGATACGATGGCTGACGGGTCACCAAGCTGATGGCTTTGGGCCAAATCTGCTTTAGTTGGCCTATATAGTATTCACGTTTTTATTTGTTTTGCCAACATTTAAAAATCAAATTCCACACAAAATCCAGATTTTCTTGAAGGTACACGCTTCTACCTGACAAATTTGTAACTTGAGCAGTGTCTTCCACAGAATACAGCTGCTCCAGCTCAGCCCAGCTTCACCACTCCACACTGCCTTCTTGAAACCAAGGCCAGTGTCAGGGATTACTTATTAATTGCCTGAATTAATTATCACTTCATTCACTTGTGTTACCTGCCAAGCCCTTGTAGGCTTTTGGGTTTGCAACTAGGGCTGTAGATGTTCAAGTTTCACAAGGTCTGCCATGACCTCTTTGAGGCCAGCGACAGAAGTACAGGCTGGAAGGGCTGGCTCAGCAGGGTTGAATGACCATGCCCAAAGGGTGCAAGTGGTGTACCGACTGGGGGAAGGGTCTGTAGTGGTCTGCCACAGAACAGTCCTGTTCAACATAGTTGTCAATAATGATGGAGAAGGCACACTTATTAAATAGGCATAGTTAAAAATAGGAGGGATAATATGTTGAGTGACAGGACCAGATGTCAAAAGGCCAACAGGCTGGAGAGGAAAAAATCTAATGGGGTCCTAAGTCCATGCTACTTAGGCCCCGAACCACATCTGTGCAAATTAAAGACGGGAGAAGCACATAACAGCAGCAACAGTTACACATAAAAATACCTTGTGAATCAGGAGGGTAAAACACAGAGAGCTAAATGATGACATATTCAATATGATGTGATATGGCAGCTTTAAGGGGTTTTATAACCCACAGCTTTTTCCAAATTTTTTACTACAATCCACAGTAAGAAATACACTGTGATCTATTATGTACTTATATATGACAAGTTTTTCAAAATAATACTTCCCCTTACTAGATGCATCAGTATATCTTTCTTCTTTTCTTTCTTTTTTTAATGCAGGTTACAACTTTCACAGTCCACTAACAGGTCCTGACCCACAGTGTGATACACACAGCTGTGATCTGACCTGATCAGGCTCCGCAGCACAGGCAGTATCTGCCCCAGACAGTCCCTACTTGGACGTAGGCTTCCCTTTGGGGCTACACCTCTGGGACCACGGAGGAGAGAGAGCAGGACAGTTCAAAACCATAAGAGGAACAGGTCCCTTTTGGTTCTGAAGAAAACAAAACTCAAGGTCTTTAAAAATATCTGAAAGGAAAAGAATCAGACTTGTTCTGAGTGGCCTTAGGGGTGGAATTAGAAAATGGGTAACACTGTAGAGAGAACTCAGGCTTCATTTAGGGAAGAGTTTTCTTAATACTTAGAGATACTAAAAAATGCACCGAATCCAGTTCCCCTAACAACCAAGAGGTACCAAGTTCTTATCAACAGAGATGCTAAAAAGGAAACAAGAAGTTATTTGGCAGTTATCAGCAGGGAGGCAGGAGGAGCTGGCCCTTTCAAAGTCCCAGCTAAGACATGACCCAACTCTGAAACCTCCACACTTTCCCCGTAATTCTTGTTCCTCTCTGGGTTCCAGCAAACACCACTGTGAGGATGCTCCTAAATGTCTGCGTTCTGTCTGGACTTCTCGACTGCCCTCCAGCTAGCTCCAAGTCCTGCACAGTGCTACAAGCCCACTGAGAGTCACTTATCTAAAACAGAACTGAACTCTCCCTCCCACCTCCAACAGCTCCTTTTCCAACTTTCCTGTTTTTGCACTCACCAACATTCCCAAACCAACATTACCCAAGTTCTTCTAATATGCCCTGTCATCAGGTCCAAACAATTCTAAATGTGAACTGTCTCCTCCTTTTTCCATTCCTGCCCTCCCAATCAGGGTCTTTCTGTTTGTACCCTTCTTAATTATCTCACCAAGCAACTCTATACCCAGGCCTCATCCCCCCATCACACACGCACTCTGTTCTCCACCCTACCATCTCTATTGTTCAACATATCTCACCCTCCCTTGAGACTCCCAGCCACCAACTTCATAACTCTTCCTCATAGGCCACCCTGGCTTCAACTTTCAGATTTTACACATGCCATTTGTATGCATCAAGTGCTTAGTATGTGTGGTAGACTGTTTTCCAAATATCGCCACTACAATCCCTCCATCCCACATGCTCTTCTTACTGTGGGACTCTGGTACTTCTCCCACAGAGAGAAGAGGGGTGGTCCATGTTCCCTCCCCTTCAATCTGGGTGGGCTTGTGACAACAGTGGAAGTGACACTTTCAAAGGCAAAACAGCTTCTGCCTGGTTCTCTCAGGACACTCACTCTTGGAGCCCAGCCACCATGCTGTGAGGAAGCCCAGGGCAGATGTAGGAGTGAGTGGCCAACATTCCCAGCTGAGGCCCCAGCCAATAACTGCCATCAATTGCCAAATGTGTGGGTGAAGGAGCCCTTCGTGGATTCCAGCCCAGACATCAAGTTACCACTAGCTTTTTTTTTTTTTCTCAATACAAGAAAACAAACCTCTAGCTTTAAAGTCTTCCCAGCCGAGACCCTAAACATGAAGAACAGAGACAAGCTGCCCACGCTGTGTCATTCCTGACATCCTAATCCACAGAATCCATGAGCACGGTAAAATGATTTTTTTTATGCTATTAAGTTTTGGGGTGGTTTCTTACCCAACAATAGACCAGACTGTATTTTTCACAAAGAAACCTTTGAAATGGGGCTGGAAAGATAGGCAGGTATTCTGGAAGAGGGGGAAGGAGGAGGAATTCCAGATGAAAGAAATGGCATACGCAAAGGCACGGAATCATGATAAGGCCTGGCAGGCTTGGGAATGGGTAAGTTGTTGAATGTATCTTGATCATAAAGTAGGGGGAGACAGGTGTGTGGATCACAGCCTAAACACAACAAAGGTAGATCTACATTTCAGGAGGGGCATTTGGGTATGCAAGGAATGGGCTGGGGGTTCAAGGCTGGAGAACCAAAGACCAGTTAGGAGGCCAACACAACTGTCCAGAGCCGTGACAGTAAGGGCCTGAACTAGGACACCAGCAGAGACACAGGGATGAAATGTGGTTACAGAGACAAAAGATTAAATGTGAGTGTTGGGACCAGGAACAGAATCAACCCCTTCCTGAAAAAGTCCTCCCTGACCAGTCTCCCCATCACAGGGTCTGTACCAGAGTCTCCTGTCACCATACACAGCCACATTCTGTTAGGAATCTTTTCATAAGGGTGTATGACCGACTACACTATAAGCTCCTCGGGGACAAGGCTTCCATCACACCTTCAGAACCTAGCAGGGAGCTCCCAGGATGTGTTCAAAAAGATCTGCCGCTTCTTCCTCCCAAGGGACCTAGTTGGTACAAGCCTCATCACCCTTGTACTTTGAAAGGACAACACGCAGAAGCTCTAGGTAAAGTTAGTGATATCTCTGCAACTATGAGACCCCCATCCATGCATGGCAGAGGTCTGCAAGGGCTGTTGAATGCCACTAGGAATGCCTTTGCCACAAAGCACTCAGGAACCTGGCAATGGGCCTCAGAACAGCCCTCCCCAAATCCACCCTCCACAGAGCAGCCCCACAAAGATTCTAGAGCTGCCTTTTCTCACCGCAGGCATCCAGGTATGAAACCCTCTCTGCCCTCACTGGGACCCTCATGCCCAACCCCTACCAGGTCTCTTCCTTGCCTCACAGAATCACTGAGAGGCTTCTAGTCTAGCCATTCCAGGCTAGGTCTTCCCCATGTTGGGGGTGTACTCCCATCATACAGGGGCAGCACGTATTTGTTACTGAAAGACTGAGAGGTGATAAACCTTACTGAGGCAGAGAAACATCTTTCTCAGATCCAAGAAGAGACCTAACCCCTCACTCTACCCCATGAAGAAGTGACAGGTGCATATAGCAGCACCACCCCCAGTCACAATTCTCACCTTCAGAAGGCTCCAGGTCTTCCTCCAGGGTTCCAGGAACCTTTGTTGGAACGTGACCCTGCCCCCCGCAACCTGGACTCCCAAGGTTCTACACCTGCCTACTCCTCTACAGCCAACTCCCTTCTCAGGCTCCCAAGCTCCCGCAGACATCTGCAGGTATTCAACAGCAGCAGCCTGCCCTCCCCACCCAAGAAGCTCCACAGCACCCCCGGGTGCCAGGTAAGGCTGGAAAAACATGAAACTCCACTCCCAAACACCTCACTTGGTCAACAAAACAGTGAGAGGTGCAGAAACAACACTAGGTCTGCCAGGTCTTTCCTGACTCTCAACACAGCAAAGCCAGATCAGCAATTCTCTATTAAAGAGAATTAGAAGGGAAGAGGGAAGATAAAGAATATTATCTCGAAAGAGCAAAGTCCTTATTTGACCCTACCTTCTTAGGGCCTCTAAGAAAGAGGAAGTTAGAAGAGAAACAGAGTCCAGAGGGCTGTTCAGCAGTTACACACCATGTTAGAAGAAATACGTCCGAGGTGTTTTCAGCCAGAATGTACTAGTCTATAGTCAACCTTCACAGAGGCCAGTGGCCCATCCTCTACAGTGGAATCTCCAAGAGCGAATTCTCACTGGACTCCAAGAGAGTGGTGGCTGCTCCCCACCCAGGTGGCCAGTAAATCCCACCCACCACGTCCCCAACCACACCCAGCACTGGCTCAGCTCCTATGATCCACAGCAGCTGTTCCAGGGGTGAACTTTCCAGCCCCACCTCTGTCCTAGAGTTCAGCATCCACCTCTACACAAGGCCAATTTCTTCTTCCCTTCTACCAAATGGATGGTCCCACTCCCTCTAATGGCAAATGGGTTATATTTATGGCAAGTTGCTGTCTAGAGTTCATCAATTATTCATCTCTTAAGAGGATTCGCCCCTCCTGAGATTTATTGATGAAACCAATCCATGAGTGTAGAGAGAGACTTTTAGGGGAGCCCTTGCAGAGGATGTGCATGCACATCTGCCTGTCTTTGCAGGAGTGTGTACGTGTGTATACCCTGGCTAGCCCAGTCCTGTGTCTGCACCCTTCCCATCTAAATCAGCCCTCTCTACAGAGAGCAAATCCAGGATGGTTATATTTAACTTCTTGAGACCATCATATGTTACCAGAGGATGTTCTTGTATGAGGTGGGGGGAGGTAGCTGTTCTTGTGATTACTATGGACATACTAGTAAAACATTTTAAAATCTAAATTTTTCCTACTACAAAATGGACAGATACAGCAGATGTTTCAGTGGCTGGGGTGATACTTGGGAAAAAGCTGAAATGGGCCTAATTCTCAGAGGTCTTCATATCTGGCAGAAGCACAAGACTTGGACTATTCATGCCTCCTGACCTAGTAGCAATTAATGTGGCTTTGAGGAAGAAAGGAAAAGAGGAGGAGGAACCAGGAAAAGTCTCTACATAACTCACACAGAACACCCTTATGACAGGCTGAGTACCATTCTATTCATTGCATGCTCATTTAACCATCACAAACTCCTACCATAGACAAAGACACTAAACACAGAGGTTAAGTAACATTCCCAAGATCACACAACAATCCAGGAGAGCGTAAACATTTTTAACCATTAAGTACTCTTAATTTCAAAATTTCTTTTGAAAAAAGAAAAAAATAAGGCACTAGAAGAAATTAAAACGTTACATATGCCAAAGATTATCCTTGAAGCATTACAAACAAGCTGAGTGCCCCAACAGTAGGGGAGTGATATTAAAATGTTATATTTCTTTTTCATGTAAACAAAATAGGGAATAAACATACGAAAAAATACTCAACTTCATGAGCAGTCAGGGAAATATAAAATTAAGGCCATAGTGAGATTCCACTTTATACCCATCACACAGGATTTAAGAGAAAGAATGTTTAGTTTGAATCTTGACCCCACCACTCTCTATGTGACCTCAACCAAGTTAATCCATCTCTCTGGGCTCCCATTTCCTCATCTGAAGATAGGGGATTAATAACAGTACCTACCTCACACGGTTGTTATGAAGACTAAACAAATAAATATATGAAAAGCACTTACAGTACGAGGTACAAAGTAAGCACTATGATAGAGTATTTTAGGTTAATACCAAGTGCCAATGGGGTTTTGCAGTAATTTTTTATATATATATCAGTGGCAGGAAGGCAAAACAGAACCAGTATTTTTGGAAAGGTCTGTGGCACTATCTTTTAATGTTGAAAATACACAACGTGCCCTACGGCCCTGCAATGCCACTTCTGGAGAAACTTTGTACACATGCATCAGGAGACAGGTACACAAGTGTTCACAGAATCATTACTCACAAAAAATGGAACCATCCCAGGGGCCCATAAACCACACAATGGACAATGGAATATTATATAGCAGTGTGAATGAATGAACCACAAGACCATGATGAATCTACTGGTATGATCTACTTATTCTAAAAAGCACCAACAAATGAATAAGCAAAATTAAATGTATAGGAATGCAAACATATAATGAAAACTTTAAAAAGCAAGGAAATGATAAAAGCAACTTTCAAGGTAATGGTCACCTCTGGAGGTGAAGAACGGGACAGGATTGGGGGAAAACATGCAGGTAGTTTCAATGATGTTGGCAACATCCTAGCTAACTTGGGTAGGGAGCTTGCATGTGTTTATTTTATTATTATTATGCTTTATCATTTAACATACATAAAACATTAGGTCAAGTATATTTCAAGTAATACATAAGAAAAATTATACTACAACATGCCTCGTTTTATTGCATTTCACATACAAAGGCTGTCCAGCCATTGTTACATGGCTGGATACTTTCAGGACAGTCCTAGTATGTTGCACTTTTTACAAATTGAAGGTCTGTGGCAATCCTGCACGGAGCAAGTAGTCTACCAGTGCCATTTTCCAATAGCATGTGATCACTTCACTAGCATGTTGTAGAAATACAGTATTTTTAAATTACGGTATATACATTTTTTGGACATAATGCTATTACACACTTAATAGACTGCAGTATAGTGTAAACTTTTTTTTTTTTTGAGACAAAGTCTTGCTCTGTTGCCCATGCTCGAGAGCCGTGGCATCAGCTTAGCTCACAGCAACCTCAAACTCCTAGGCTCGAGCAATCCTTCTGCCTCAGCCTCCCAAGTAGCTGGGACTACAGATGTGCACCACTACACCCGGCTAACTTTTATTTATATATACACACACACACACACATATATTTTTAGTTGCCTGGCCAAATTTCTTTCTATTTTTCAGTAGAGACGGGCTCTCACTCTTGCTCAGGCTGGTTTCGAACTCCTGAGCTCAAACAATCTGCCCGCCTTGGCCTCCCAGAGTGCTAGGATTACAGGTGTGAGCCACCGCGCCCAGCCTAAACATAACTTTTATATGCACTGAGAAACCAAAAAATTTGTGTGACCTGCTGCTGTATTGCCATATTCACTTTATTGCAATGGTTTGGAACTAAACCTGCATTATCTCTGAGGTATGCCTGTATAATATTTCATTAGTAGATGTACCAACTGCTTAAAATGATAAAGAATAACAAATAAGGCCGGGCGCAGTGGCTTCACGCCTGTAATCCTAGCACTCTGGGAGGCTGAGGCGGGTGGACCATTTGAGCTCAGGAGTTCGAGACCAGCCTGAGCAAGAGCGAGACCCCATCTCTGCTAAAAAAAAAAGAAAAAAGAAATAAATTAGCTGGACAACTAAAAATATATATAGAAAAAATTAGCCAGGCATGGTGGCGCATGCCTGTAGTCCCAGCTACTTGGGAGGCTG
>CAUYRB010021853.1:0-79421 GCA_963574695.1 Propithecus perrieri | reverse complement strand
ACAAGGCACCTTGTTTCTCAGACCTAAAGGTTTGGATTTGCTTTGTAAAGCAAAGCAATCTGTTAAAAACTACAGGGTGAGAGCTGACAATGGAGTGCCCCCCCAGACAGCTGCCCAAATGGCTAAAAGAAGCTCTTGTTTAAACACTCCAGACTACCTGTCTCCATTCACAATAACCTAATAAATATGGAGCCAACATATCTCTGTTTGACCCCTCTGTTAAGTGATAAACTTACCTTAGAACTTAGAAGTTAATCTTTGAAAGATTTTGTAATCATTTGTTCACATAGATAGAATTAGTTAAAGGATCTGTAGAAGCCTTTTGAAAATATGTTAACCTCAGAGGAACTACCTGTTGTTACGTAAATCTGTCACCCCTGGCAATTAATCACTATTCCCTATAAGTTACCATGTAAGACCTCAGTCGGGGCTTTTTGAGACCCATGGAGAAGGTCTAGGCCCCCTGAGACCCCGCTTTGCCTATAATCTTTATAAACTTATAAAACTATATCTTTGTCTCTGTGTATTCTTTTATTTCTTTTATTTTCCATTTTTCTGTATAATTTTCTTATCCCTTGCAACTCTACCAAAGGGACCCAGTTTTTTGCTGGGAGCTTAGCTACCTCCCCGCAAATATGTGTTCTGCAACTACAAACTAGTAAATTTAATAATGGTCCTTTATCAAGGTTCTACAGCAGATCATAAAAAGGATGTCTCATGAGAGAACCCAAAAGAACAAAACAGATTCTTAAAAGCCAACGTTAGTTTACCGAGAACAAAAACTTCATTTTTTAAAATTAAGATTAGGAGACACAAAATCCGGTAAATATTGCAGGCATGGTGTTACGGACTCCAGGAAGGCATATGTCAAGGCCTTTGATGAATTTCATACGGGCCAGGATGCCTCTTGATGAGTTAGCCACAAAATTCCCATCTCAGGTTACCAGTTAGGCACTATCTACCCAGCCAAAGATGTTCAGTTGTCTCTTGAAACCACCATGTCAACATGCCTTGCAGGTGCCCAAATGCTAACGTAATCATAAGATACAAAACAATGATGTAATGATCCTTTTTACATTTAGGTGCATCAGAATTCCCTTCAGAGGCAGCATCCAGTTATGGAAACCACATTTTAGCAGGGATGTTGAAAATTTGGAGAAATGTACGAAGATCAAGAATCATGAAGAGAGGAAAACTGTACCGCACAAGGTACCACTGAAGCTATTCCTCTATTCACAGAATTTTACATCCTCCTGCCAAATCTCTTCATTTTTTTTCCTAAACAGAGCTATCTAGAGTGAGAGGGTAGAATAGAGAAGACATGAAAGAGGAAATAAGTGTGTTTTGTGTGATCTAATTTACAATTTAAAAATAATAGTTAAGTGGAGATGGAATGTTCTGCATATTAACTCAAAATGCATCATTTAGAACTATCCAAAAAATATTTAAGCTTAGTCTAGAGAAATTAAGTCTTTACTGGAGTTACTAAAATAAAAAACAAACCCAACCCAACCAACCAAAGAATGCTAGATGTAAATAATAATCAGATTCTTATTTGAGTCAACCAAATACTATTTAAAGGTCTTCCAAAATTAAGTATCCATGACTAATATTAATATACTTTATCTAGTGAAGTAAACCTCATTTCTAGATTTTGATGACATCTATGGCCTTGACAGTCTTCCTTTAAATGAAATCATCGTTTTTATCTTGATCTTTGGGACTTTTTATCTCTAATCACAGTTAAATAAATTGTTTCTATTCAAAAAGAAATCTAGGTCAAACTGAGAAAAGCAAACATTCAAAAAAAAAAAAACTGGTGTGAAGACAAGTTTGTTATTGAAGAACTAGTTATCCCCTATAGTGTCTTGTTTAACCCATGGTTTTCTGCTGTAAAAAGATAAATTTCACAAAACTGCAATTTTCAAGAAAATGTAATTTATTAGTACATAGAGGAGAATAAGTATAGTGTAAAAGGAAATTATATGGGTCAAATAAAGATGGCAATATATGTTTGATGTGCAGAAATTTATTTTTATTAGCAAATTGTTCTGTTTTAAAGTGAAATATGAATACCCTTTCTAAAACAATTAAGAAAAGTAAATATAAATAAAAACAACAATTATAATAAATATAAATAAAAACATTAATACATTCAGGTTAATCAAATGAGTTTTTAAAATTATGTTTAAGTGTATAATTCCAAACATAAATAACTGCACACAAAAATATTATTGTTTATCAGATTTTCTCATAAAATGTAAATGTGAAATTTGACAAATTTAATACAAAGTAAAAATAATTTAAGCCTGCTACAATTTGATAATATCTTCAAATTTAGTAAAATCTTACTGCAATATCAAGAAAATTTATCTCATGAAAAACAATAGAAAAAAATGCTAAGGGTTTAATAAAATGTATACTAGTTTTTAAAATTGTTAAAAAATCAGTAAAAACTCAGTAAAAATAAAATTTTGAAAATACTAGTGTATATATACATATACACACATATGTATATGTATAAATTGGATTAAACGATTTCATCAAGAATGTAATTGCTTTGATTTTAAAAAGTTTCGTAAAATCTCTAAAACAGCCCAGAAATGTTTTAGGTTTTTTATGGAGTTAACACGTTTCTAACTTATCTTTCATTCCTACAAAACCAGTATCCATTAGATAAGTATGTCTTAATTCATTCAAAATAACTTATAGAATCAAAGGTTGAAATGAGCCTCAGAAGTCAAGTACAGACATAACTCAAAGAGAAAAATGAGGTTCAAAGCTATCTAGCTGAAGAATAGAAGATCAGAGCTAAAAGAGATCTTTTGGTTTCCAGTCCAGGTACACATTATCCTTTGTCATGATTCCCTAAAACATGAGTATGGGATTTAAATAAACAGAGAGACAACATGGTGGATCAGAGTCTATCATTCCGCAGGAGTAACATATCAAGTGCTTCTGGCCCCTGAAGGGATTTATGTAGCCCTAGAAAAGACTATGGGGGCGTGAGGGGGTGGGTGGCTGTGTAATCTCAATTTTCTGAAATACAGTGCAGTAGAATAAAAACCCAGTGTGAAATAGAGACAGTCATTTGGTTCAGAGATAGGACTAAATGAGCTCTTTAGATCCATTTATGTTTTAAGGATTTATATGATTTTATGATTTCAATAATTAGAACTTCTAATGCTTTTTTTTTTTGTCATATTTTCTTTGGGGAGGAGGGGAAAAAAAGAGAGCTGAGAGGTAACGAATACTCTAGCATTCACATTAAGTATCTCATGTTGTCAAAGAAATGGGACTTCTGTAAGGAAAGACCAGGGCCCTTTTCTTGTTAAGTAGATTGAAAACACCTCTGCCCTACCTTCTCCTTACCCCTCTACAAACCGAAGGGTTTTCACTGCCATTCTATTATATGGGGAGAACAAACTTTACACCTACCTTATTCTTGGTATAAAGATAAGGCACCACCTTTTGGAACACCTTTGGCACTTGTTCCATTGTGTCATTATTAACAACATGTAGCATACAGACTGGAAGTGTAGTATATACTTTGGGAAGCAAAATCATATCTTGAGGAACCAAAAATGTTTCTCTGTAATTACAAAAGCATGAACTTTCCCTTGACATGGATCTTAAAGAAAGTCTGAAATTAGGCTTAATGCCAAGAAATTTAAAAAAAAAGTCTAAAAGTCCAAATAAGTGTAAGGTACACATTATTTTCTTTTAAAAACTACTATTACTATGCTATTTTCATGTAAATGAAAACTTAATAAATTCCATTTTATAAGTAATTCCATTAATAATTCCATTAATAAATTCCATTAATAAATTCCATTTTATAAGTAATTTGTGACTTTTACCTAATATGCTGTTGCTTAGAAATAAAAGAATATCTTTCTATACTAAAAGCATATTAATGTGTTATATTATTTTTATCATGCACATAAAAGTTCTAATAATTAACATTCTTTATATTTTGATAAAAGAAACATAAATAAAAATTTATATAATATCTCATTCAAGGATAGCAACTTTGGAAGAATTTTAACTAAATCATGAAAGCAACCTAGAAGCTAAGACTTTCATTATTATCATAAATAAAACTCTACAAATATGAATATTGTGTGCCATTTAAAGACATTGTTTGCCAGTACATAGACTATACCTGAATACTATAAACCAAGTATTTGGTGGCTGATCTTGATAGGTCACAGTATAGTCAGCAAAAGCAATCTTAGTTTCTTCATCTTGATAGCATGGATACGATTCCATAGACTTGCATTTGCTTTTAAACATTAGTCTAGAAATGTCAAAACATATTAAGTATCAATGGCAAAAGCCACTTTTTAAATAAATGGGCAAAAGATAGTATAAAGTATTATAGGACACTGTTTGCTAGATTGAGTTCTTGATCAAAGGGGGGTTGCATGGCCCATGGTACATGGTGCCAAAGCAGGGGAACCCATTCTAGGTCAACCATAAAAGACATCTATCAAAGGTGCTCAAGGTTGCCTGAAGCTCTTAGTCAAAGGAGAGTGTACTTCATGATCAAGGGAGTTATCAAAGTTTATAGCTGAGAAATCAGAACCAAAGCTCAAGCTATAAAGATAAGAAAACTAGAAGCAGGCAAACCAGCAATAAAACTGGATGAGAGTCACTGAATTGTCTCAAATTGAGGTATAGAGTAGAGATGAGATTGGAGTTTTAAGTTAGGAACAGGTTTGGAAAAATAGATTTAACAAAACTGAGGGCATGAACAAGGGGAAAGGGCTACAGTTTTCCTTCTGCAAGATTTCTGGTGCATGAGGGAGTGGGGCATGCTATGGTTAAAACAATTATGGACTGAGATTTCTCCATGTTTGCCCCCTGGAAGGCTGTGGCATATTCCAGAACATGATGGAAGTGATGGTGTGATGGATCTTCCAGGTCTTATCCCTCCCATTCAGCCAGAAACTGGATCTAGCCTTAATAACACCAGGAATATAGGGTCCTTTGTACAATGAAGGCATTAGCTGGGATGGAAGCCATTATGGCCATAGAGAACGGTTCTCCGCTAGAGGTCTAGACAGAGCTGGAGGTGTTCTTGTGTTCCAGAAGGCAGATGGTTTCACTGATTGTCAGTGGGAAGCCAAGCCATGGAGGTCCTTATGGAGGTTAGAATTCACATGCTCCATTTGATCATTGGTTTTTGTCAGTAAGAGGAAATTAACAGGGTAATGCTTGGAGGGGATCTAAAAGGCCTTTGAAAATGATGACAATAACAAAGAGTAGGGTGACCGTATATCCTGGTTTGCCCAGGATAGTCGTGGTTTATAGTCCTGGCATAACTATGAATAGTTCTCTATCTTTCCTTGATAAAGTGTCCCAGTTTGGATGATCAATAACACGGTCACCCTAGCTAGGAACTATAATGTGTCTGTCAGTGCAGAGAACCACTGTATTGGAGCTGGCCAAATCTACACATCTGCACATGGCTGCGCCAACACAGGAATTAAGCAGATCACAGAGGGAATTGTATGTAATGGTACCTGCCACCATTCTAAAATAAGGGTGGGATTTAGAGTCTTCCCAGATTGTCACTGTTCCCCTCATATATTCTACGCTTTTTTATATATCTCAGGAAATCCTAATAAAAAGAGTGCCATCACAATCCTGATGTACCAAGTCGAATATCTTGAATGATGCAGAGAGACATCCCTGACAGAGATTCAGATTCAGCCTTAATTAAGAATTACTTTTAATTTAGTCAAATTTAGTCTAATCTGACTCTGTAATAGGGGAGTTCACTTTCTATTAATAGCACAACATCTTCATGAAAATTAGGTATAGAATTTGACCCAGAGATCATCCCATGGTAGGCCCTACCATGCTTCTAAATGCAGAAGCAAGTTGGAAAAGAGCGTTTGTGCTCTCTGTGTACATCCATACAATTAGAATTTTAGGCAAAAGTGTACTCCTTTTAGAAAATAGGCGTTCTGGAGCAAAAGTTAATCGAGTTGGAGTTATCAGGCAATAACAGCATCTGTGGGCCAGGATTAGGGTGAAGTGAGCAAGGCATTCACTATTGGGGTTGGGCAAGTATAGAGCTGGATTTTGTCTTTAGTTAAAATTTTGATATCTGGTTCATTTTTTTCATTTTTTTCAATTAATTTTAGGCTATCTTAAATTTTTACATATTTTATATATAACTTTCTATTTGATTAGAAATAGAAATTCAATTATTTTATATTAGCCTTAAAGGCAGCAGCACCTTGTCTTAATTCTAACAGTTTTCATGTAGATTTTTTAATATTTTCTACACACACAATCAAATCATCTGTTAACAGTGGAGGTATTATTTTATCCTTTTAAATTCTAGTGACTTTTATTTTACTTTATTGTATTTTTGCCTTTCTTGGAATTTCAGGATTGCCTTGGATAGAATGGTTGGGTAGGCATCTTTTTCTCATTCCCATATTCAGAGAAAAGCTTTCAAAAATTTCACTACTAATCATGTTTGCATTAGTTTTTGTTTTTGTTTTTATACTAGATTCCTTCATATATTAAGGAGGGTCTTTTTAAATCCTTGTTTGCCAAAAGTTTTTTTTTTTAATTTTGAAGGTATTTTAAATTATATCAAATGCTTTTTCTGAACCCATCTATATAACTAAATCTATTGTCCCTTTTTATTATTAATTCGCTAAATTAAGGTGACTAATTTTCTAATATTAAACCACCATTGCATGTCTGGGGATGGGGAGACCCACTTAATTATAAGGTACTACCCTTTTTAGATAAATCCAATTTTGATTTGCTAATATTTTATTACATAATTTTTGAATCTATGTTCCAGAGGGTGATTTGTTTGCAGTTTCATTTCTTATACTGTCCTTGAATTTTTGTATAAAGTTATGAGTTGGAAAATGTTTCTTCTTCTTCTATTCTCTGAAAAATATATAAGATTAATCTTATTTCTTCTTAAATTCACTAGATAAGCCATACTGCATAACACTAGAGAGTACATCATGCAACCCTGTCCTACTAGAGTCTCATCTAAATGATTACTTTAAATAGTAGTAATTTAATTATTACTCTTATTTGTAATATTGCCAGAACCTTAGAACTTTTTAAAACCTTTTACCCAGTGCCTGAATTTTGCATTACTACTGTCACGAATTTACTTCTACATAGAGCTAATTAGTGTGATTGTCCTTTGAAAATAGTATTTCTTATTTCTCTGGCTGCTTTGAAGGCTTTTCTTTTGGTCTTTGATTTGCAGCAGCAATTTGACTCCAATGAGTTGAGGTGTCGTGTTTTTTTTGTTGGTGGTGGTGGTGGATTGTTTTTGTTTGTTTGTTTGTTTGTTTTAAATCTTTGCTGCAGGGGGTCTGCAGTCTCTTGAAAATATGAGAATATGAGTTGATGCCTTTTATCAGTTTTGGAAAGTTCTCAGCTATTATCTTTTACATTCTGGGACGCTAATTATATACATCTGCTTGACTTTCCGTGCATGTTCCATGTGTCCCTCATGCTATTTCCTTATTTTCTACTCATTTTCTCTTATGCTTCAGGTGGGATACTTTTTATTGACTGATTTCCCAGTTCACTAATCTCTTCTTCTATCCTGCCAAATCTGTTATTAAATCCATGAATTAGTTCTTAATTTCAGTTATAAAAATGTTCATTTATGCAATTTTCATTTGCCTGTGTTTTATTAATTACATTCCCAAACTTTTAATCTATTTTATCTTCCTTTATTTTATTTTACTTTTTTTCTTGGGCATTTTCATCATAGAAGTTTTTTACAAGTTTTCTCCTGCCACCTCCAACAACATGTGGATCACCAGAGGGTCTGCTTCTTTCAAAATTATGGATTTCAATAGCTTATATATATATATATATATATATGTAATTTTCTCTTAGTTTTGTTCAGATTATCCTGTCTCTTGGACATGAGTTATGGCTAGAATGCAGCTTTTCTAAGGCTCAACCTATTGCTGATTTGCTCCTGTTTAGAGACTGTTGTCCTCCAGGGATTTCACCTGACTACTTTAATTGTTTACTGGGATCCCTTCTTTTACAAGGTCCCAAACTCTAATTTTTGTCTCCTCAGCACCATAAGATTGGGAAACTGTTCCACTTTTTGGAATTTTTTAGATATGTGCTTAGAATTTTAGACATGTGCAATTGAGACATAAACAAAAAGTAGCAAGTACCATAGAGACGTTTCAGATAAAATATTGTGGAAGTTCAAAAGCAATGGTGTGTTTCTAGCTTTAGTGATTAGGGAAGACTCAGTAAATATGTTAGCATTCAAACTGGACTTTGAAGGACACCAATTTACTGCAATAAGAAATATTTTACTGCTTTACCTTAAGAGTGAAAGTGAATACTGTTCTAAATTCGGTTCCAATATAGCCCAAACTTTTTGAAGAGTATCTGCAACACTGATATTTTCCTTTGTGTCTACAAATAATAATAAAAGCAACAATATTAAAGCTATAAGATGCCTAAAATATCTTGTCCACAGCCTTCATTTTTACAAATGAAGAACTCACAATAGATTGGGATCATTCCCTCTTTCAGCAAGTCCTCATTGTGTGCTTACTATGTGCCAGACACTGTGTTAAATTCTGGGGACAAGAGAATCAGTGTGTTGACATGTTTCTTGATCTCAAGCAATTTCAGTATTTATAGGATAAAAATTAATTAGCTGGGCCATAAAGTAGGGTGACTCTAAAATAGTTTTCGTTAACATACATAAACAAATATTCATTCTTACATACACAAGTTGATTTATAAATGTTTGAAAAATTATACCTGGTAGTCTGGCTTTCATAAGTAATCTAACGTAAGTCCCTCTCCACATGGCTTGAATTTTAATTGCTGCTGCTACCTCCTCAGGAGAGTACTCTTTGTCACTTGTTGGTATAGAATATTTAATGTCTACCCATTCCGCTGAAAAGAGAAAAAAACTTTGAGCTGAAAGTTGTATTTAATTCCTTCCCCAAGTTTCAGTGCCTTTAGCTACTAAAGCCCTCTGATAAATGAAATGCCACAATGCGAGATTTATCATCATATTTAACATTGCCCATTGTAGGTGGTCCTTTTTTTGAATGTAAACGTTCTGGAGAAGGAAAACACATGAAATGGTGACACCTCAGTGAATTACTACTGTTGATTCCTCTCTGACAATAGCCAGAGGTTTCTCTAAAAAACGGAAGGAAATGTTAAAATGGTGAGAACAGAGCCTGGGAAGGGGAGGCAAGTAGTTACTTGGGTTAGAGGATCTTCCCAGAATTCCTCAAATCATATCATGTAGATTAGTGACTTTCACATTTTTTAAGGTTAGGAACAGATAAAATAGGGAAATCTGGGGCTCCCCTGGAAGTATGGATGGCAGGGATTAGGAGTAGGGCATACTTCTCAGATCCTTGCAACCCCCAGAGCTTCCCAGAGCATAGCTAGAACTCCGTGACTGCCCAAGCAGACCTGTTCTACCTACACCACAAACACTTCCAGTGCACTTTTCTCAAATTATTTATCTTATATAAGGCTAGGAATTTCTTGATTAGGTATCTAAAATTAATCAGTACCTAAAGAAACCTCCTCCAAGGAGGAATCAAGTAACTCCATATCCAAAACCATAGCACGGAATGCAAATTTGAAGTTTGGAAAAGGTTTTGTTGATTGAACTTTTTTCATTAATCGCCATAAAGAAATATGAAAAACCTGAAATACATAAAATACATTTATACATCTTTTAAACCAAGAAAATACTGTCACCTGGTCAGAGAGGCTCTAAAAATCTTTAGATACTCTAAAAATTTTTTTGCAGATATATACACAATCTAACAGAAGACTCTTCGAAGTCTCACTTGCCCAGGAAAAGACCAAAGGTATTATTTATTTCTAATTTAATAAAATTCAATCACTACAATAATGTTTATAATATACACTCAATGAAAATATAGCATTAAACTGACTGAGGAGATACAGAGTAAGATAAAAATATGATCCTTGTGCTTAAGCAAGTTAAATATCGTATTACATTGATTTTTAAGATGTCATCCATTGTAAGACACACTGTTATTTCATATGTTACAAAAAATGAAAATATGTTACTTAGAGCTTTTATCACTTTCTTATCACTCAGTACTTACTTCATATTGAAAAATCTCTTTTAGATTTATTTGGACAAAGCTTTTTTACCACATGTCACATAGCTGTGCAATTATCAAAGTATAAAATGAAGCTGCATTATTAACAAAATAGCTCCCTTTTGCAGAAGTGATGCACACACAAAGACCCCTTACATATTAAATCAAGGCTGGCTGCAAAAGGCCCACGCACAGAGGAATCTTGGTAGCAGGAATGGTGACTACACATGGGCCCAGTGGCTTGGGCTCTCTCTCACCCAGGCTCAATCATCTAACCTGTCAGCAGCAGAAACTGACTCTGATCTTTCCATATAGTACCTTCCTCTGAGGGGGCCAGCCAGTCACTTAGTGGCAAGGTGATTTCAGTGGACTTCTAACAAGGTGGGCCAGTGAGTCCTTACTATAGAATTGATACCTACCTCAGGCAGGAGTTTGCTTTCTCCATCCTCAGTGCTTCTACCAGCATCGTTATTCAAGAAATTGTAGAAAATCTGATTTACAAACATGGGATCCAGCTTAATATACCCTTGGATCATGAACCACATTATACAGTGAGGATTTAACCATTGGGAATAGTCTGGAACCCATTGGTCCTACCATATACCATAGACAGAATTGATAAAATTCCTGGTAGAGCGGAGTGGCACGTGAAAGGCTCAGCTAAGAAGCTGGCCTGGAGAGGACACCCTATAGTATGTATATATTGAACCAAAGACCAATAGGTGGTGCTTTATCTGCATAGCTAAAACATACAGGCCTGACATTCAAAAGCTACACGTAGGATTGGCCTCTCTCCCCGTCACTTGCCACTCCTCATTTGCAGAATATGTGCTCTTTCCCTACTACAAGGGGTTTGCTGGATTGGAGAACCTATTTCCTGGGGGAGGGAGGCCAGAGAGGCTTCCACAAGGAAATACAGTGTGATTTACAATAAACCTAAACTATGACGTATGCCTGGTTGCTTTGTGTTCCTCATCCTGGTGGACAAGTAGGAAAAAAGAAATTAGTACAACAGGGTAGGAGAAGAATTCATGCTGATTGTCATGTGGTACTAGGGTTCCTGCTACATAATGGGGGCATATAGAATGTTGCCTGAAACTTGCTGGGACACTTTTTGATGTTTCCACAGTAAATGAATAATTGTAACAACTGTAGCCTGACAAGAATAAGGCAAACCAAGGTCTTGCACTGATCAGGATTGAAGATCTGGGTCACCTACCAGATCTTCAGTAACTAGAAACACTGTCTGGAAAAGAGGGAAATCTAGAATGGATGGTAGAGGAGAGAGATGTTGAATACCAACCATGGCCTCAAGGCCAGCAGTAGCAGTGGAGACTACAGCTTTTTTATCATAGGGTGATTTACTTATTTATATGTTTAATTTTAGAGCATGTGACCAGCTACCAACTTGAAGAATGGATGTCAGAGTTTACTTAAGGGTGGGGTCAAGTTAAGGCAAATATTTCTTACGTATTACTCATGCCCTCAAAGTATGCGGCTCTCAAATGGGAGTTGATTTGCCCCTCAGGCAGGGTTTCATGATAAAGTACATAACACTGTAAGGGTAGATATAAATTAAAAATAAGAAACTTAATCCTTCCTATGGAAAATAAGGGATGATATTTCTCCCCTCACACCCTTTGTCTTAGAAAATCTGTAATTTGTAAGTTCTTTCTCTCTCTCTCTTTGAATTGTACCTAAATCTTTTTAAGAACTTGGTAAGCCTCTAGCCAGGAAGGTTTTTCTCAAGGACCTGAGAAGCATCTTTTCGAAATGTTAATCAAGGTAAATAGCATCCCTATCTCCCAGTTTCTTTGGGAGAGTAGGAGCCTAATGTTAGTAGGCTCCTTGGCAAAGACATAAAATGTAACCAAAATGTTTGTACCCTCATAATATCCTGAAATAAAAATAATAATAATGATAATAACCATTTCTTTCTGTTTAAAAAAAAAAAAGGTGTTAAAAGTTTTTTGTTTTTTTTTTCCTCTCGTATAAAGCCAATTACCTAACCTGATGGTCACCCCTAACACCAAGTGAATTCAGGAAGAACTATGTGTGGCAAATGGTATTATCGAGTCCTTTCACTCAAAGACTAGTTATTGTTTATCTTGATAGCCTGTAGGAAATGCGCTATATCTGCTTGCTATATAAAAGGGTGAGATTTTTTTCTGTCTTTACAATTTCTTAGTGGATTGCCTGTTATACACGTCACCTTCTGACTCATTCAACACTAAAATTGTTTTCTTTCTCTGCCTTTGTGAAGGGGTTTTCTATGTTGGGAGGAGATTTTGTTTTTAATTATATTTCCCCAACAACCCCCAACATCCAGTCAAATTTGAATAACAGATAAAATGAATTTTTTAGTATAAGTAACTTTTTAGTATACATATATGCCCTAAATATTACACACATTGTTTGTTTTCATGAAATTAAAATTTAACTGGGTGTCTTGTATTTTTATTTGCTAAGTCCGGCAATGCTACCCCCCTTCAGGGGACACCTGGCAACATCCGAAGTCATTTGCAGTTGTCTAGAGGGTGGAGACCAGAGGTGCCATTAAACATGCTGCAGTGTACAGTGCGGCCCCATAAGAAGAATTATCTGACCCCAAATGTCAATAGTGTGAGGGTTAAAAAAAGCCAGACCCGTGGCCACCTGGTTTCAGTGCAGCTGTTGGGGACAGGTCCATACATGCCTGGAATCCCTCCTCAGGGAGCTATCAGGAAGCCTCTTTGCTTCAGCCCTCGAGGCTGTGTGTAGACTCGGAAAGCTCCCCAACCACAGCTGAAGCCCAAGTTATAAGTGTGAGGAAGTTAAAGCCCCCGAGGGCAACCGTCCACTAGTGGGGAAAAGCGTTGTTGGTAAGTGCCACTCTCTTGCCAGCCTTTAGTGGGACCCTCTCAGGGATGTTTTACATAGTTCATCAGGACCCTGGGCCCATCACGCCCCAGAAGCCCACAGCAGTAATGATCACATCCTTTCACTGATTTCTTTCTCATTTCATTCTTCCCACTCCCTCATTTCTGCTTTCTGAAATCACTTCCCATATAAATTGTCTCCATCCAAAATATCTTCTCAGGCTCTGATTTGGGAGATCACCTAGTAGAAGGTATATCGCGTCCACAGCAAATTTCCTCCTGTGAACGTCATGTCCAGAACCAGCTTACCCTGAAGTGCTGCGCAGTGAGTTCTTTATTGTGGAGGGGGAGAGGGTAGTGAGCCCTTTGCAGATCCTTCAGGGCTGCAGCAAGTTTACCCTTATCTTTGAAATTAGCAATCACATTTCCAACAGCTTTCAAAATCAACAGAGACTGCTCTGTAAAGCGGTAGCTCTCCTGCAAAGACAGAGCATAGCAACCATCCTCACTTGCATTTATTTAGGTGTCATTAAGTTTATAACACTTTAATTTATGTTAAAATATTAAACCTTTGCTATATGGCTGATTTGATAGTTATTTATAGAGAACTTACATATCAAGGCATTTTACTAGGTGCTGTGATCTCGGAGGTAGAAAACAAGGAATGCAACTCCCACCTGGGTGGGAACACGTAGAAGAAAAAACCGCTTCATGTTGGGGCTGAGGGAAAACTTCTCCCGAGTATTAATATCCAGACCTAGTTCAGACGGATGTCTAGGATTAACCTGACAAAAACTGTATGGGTTTGAGGACCGATAACAGAAGACATTTCAGGGAGATTTCGGGGAGAGGCCAGAGCCTAAAAGACAAGGCTGCTGGCTGCCTCCTGGCGTCAACTCCGAGGAAGCAATAAAAGCAAGAAGGAATGGGGGTGGTTCGACTAATTTTTTAAAAATCTGAGGAAAGTCTGAGGTGTTTGAAGACTCTCAGTTGGTGCGAGGTAGGTAGTAGCTGGAGTTGCCTGTAGTGGCCAGTGCCTGGAAGCAACATGAAAAGCCTGAAAATTGGAGGAAAACCTTTTTTCCCAGAGGGCACCGCGGTGCAGAAATTCTGAGGAATGGCCCAGCAAGTGTGTCTGGACAGCGCAGACGCCCTGCCAGGCCGAGACGCTGATGGAGACAGATGCAACCAAGTGGCCACCTGAACACATCGCTCCTCCACTACCTCCTCCAAATCCTCCAAAGCCCAGGGAATGCCTCGTCTCAAGGGCTTTTCTCCCTAGAGTGGAACCACGACCAGGAAAGTTCTCTGGTCAGTGGCAGCACTGGGATGGGGCAATTCTGGCTGTCAGGAGCGAGAGCCTCTCTGCTCCTGGGCCAGTCTTTCCCCTTTTGCTTCTCTATTAGCATCAAAGAGCCGCAGGGCTTGGGCTGGACCCCCAGTAAGCTTTACAAGTTAGAGGAGTGATGTCTCCGGGGAAATAGGAGCTTACAGACCAAAACAAGTGAACACCTGGGAGTTAAACCACCTAAAGGAAGGCAACACACTAGATAATGCGTACCAGGTACAGCAGAACTATTTTTAAAAAGACGAGAATTTGAAATAAGCAGGATAAACATAGTTAAGGAAATAAGGGATATTTGCTTATAACGTCGACTGGCTGATCTTCCTCCTGTGCCTACGAACCAGGAGGAAAGAGACTTGGCGAGAGATGTCACAGCAAGTAGAGGAGCAGCCATGGGGAATCTTGCAGCCACTGCCTGCACAGGCAAGAATGCATGAGCAGGGCATGTCTGGGTCACGAAACTGCAGCATAGGAAGCTGGTCTTCAGCCATCTTCTTGCTGCAAGATTTGCTATCTGGCTTAGAGAATCCCAACTAAGACAAGGTTGTGCCACTCGGAGTCGGTTTCATGCTCGTTCATTTGTTTCTGGTGGGGAGGCGCTGGAGCTGAGGAGCTGTCAGGAATTATGCATTGGGAAGGCCACGTACGAATCTTTCCCCAAACACACATGCGCAGAGAGAGGACATCTAAAACCAAGTGAAGACTTCAGAGGAGACGCTGGCCCCGTTTACCTCACCTCTTTTTCCAGACTAGTC
This sequence comes from Propithecus perrieri, assembly GCA_963574695.1. NCBI lineage: Eukaryota > Metazoa > Chordata > Mammalia > Primates > Indriidae > Propithecus > Propithecus perrieri. Next base: position 64,324 of record CAUYRB010021853.1, on the reverse strand, counting down.
AGAGCAGAGGAGCAAGAGAAACCACAGAGACCAGAAAGAGAGAGAGGAGAGATGAAAGAGAAATGACAGAACCTTCCATGGGCAGCTCCTTACCCCTCAAATCGCAGAGACACATACTCTAAATTCCTCTGGCCAAGGAATGAATGAAAGGAATAAAAAAGATCAAAATTTTAAACTGTATGAAAAAGGACTGTACTGATCCTTTATACCCCAAAGGACCAATGATGTTAACAGATGTCAAAGGGGATCCAACAGAACAGAAGTGAGAACAAGTTATTGGAGAAGAAAAAAAAACTTTTATTTATTTCTCTACAGGGTTTAGACTGTTCATTATACATGTTGCAGTTGGGAATTTATTGCAGAATATAGTCAATAATTTTAAAAGATAAAAAATGAGCAAGTTGAATAAAAAGTAAAAATAGTATTTAGTACACAATCTTTGAAAATAAAGCACACAAGAATTGCAGTTGCTAAAATACTTACCGGCTCAAAGTAGGGCAGCACGGCATCTTCGTCCCCGATGGCGAAGTTCACCATGCTGCAGATTTGTATGGAATGCCCCACGGGGGAGTAGGCGGTGAAGAGCAGCATGTGCCTCCTGAGGAGAAGGGACACTGGTGAGGACCCACCAAGTGCTTCCTGGGCAGTGGCCTTTGCCTCTGTTAGTTGCCTGATGACAGTTTGGAATTCAAACTAAGTCACAGGTTAGTGAAGAGTTGAATTATTTTTAACACAGATGGGATAAACACCTTTGAATTTTCACTCCAAAAGAACCCTACGAGATTATGAAATTTCTATTTACTAATTATGTAGGACAAAAGTGGACTAAATGCCAAACTGCTCTCCAGCATGTGATGGAGGTATCTCCCACACGCGGCAGTCATATCATGACAGGTTGGTCTTGATTTCTCCCTAACAACAAAAATAATTCATGTGGGCATAGGGTTCTGTAGATTTCAGAGCCTTTTCCTCACAAATGTATCCTTTCATGTATGTTAATTGTCTCCCCCACCAGGAAGCAGGATCACTGAGAACAGGGACATTCTCGTTCCCTTAGTTATAAGCACTTAGAGCATGTTCAAGACCTACAAGTGGATGGGTTAGGTCCTGGGGGAAAACCGTGGTTAGAAGATTCTTCATTAATTCTCTCTGCTTGGTGGTCTCAATGGATGAGCACTCAGACAGAGTAACTCGATTTCTGGGAGAATCTCTCCATGCCAGAGTGTTTAGGGCAGATGTGAAAAATGTTCAAGTTTTAAAATTTATTATTTTCTAAAAATACAGGATGTTTGTCATACACTAATTTAGCATTTGATTTTGTTGCTTATGCTTTGCTTTTTGCACAAAAGCCCTAGATTTTCATTGATCACATAGAATTAGCATGATTGATCTTGGGGGAAAAAAAGCTTGGTAAAAATATCTATTTTACCTAAAACATAAGATAGTATTTTGAATTTTATTCATTGAAATCAAGAAAACTTTTTCATTATACATATTTTCTTTAAAATGGAAACTGGGATGTGTTTAGCCAGCTTTATCTTGATTAAAAATAATATCTAACAAAAATAAATTACAGGAAAAACTGTAGATTGCCAGGGGAAAACGCTATGTTTATCAATCTTTGTTTAAATAAAATCAAGGTTCTTGCTATGGAATGTAATAAGATTCATGAGAAAAGAAATTCTTTAATAAATTAATTTTAGAAATTGCTAAATTAAACAAGTTTAAACAAGATTGTCTACTAAAGAAGTTCCCAGAATCTTTGACAATTATGAATCCTCTAAAAGATTCGGTGCACAGCATTTTTCAATTTGTTTGCTTATGAAATTATTTTTCTCAAGAATCATGATAGAGCTGTGCCTTGTGAAATCACTTCAGGAAACAATATCCTGGAATTCACATTGTTTACTTCTTTAGTAATCAACAGTTTGCAGGGCTTCAGAAAATTCTCAGTATGGGAAAAATGAAGTTCATACCCAACAGGCAGGCGAACCATTGTAGCCTTGGTGGCATACATATGAATCTTCAGAACAAGATTACGTGGCTTCAGGGATTTCCAAGAAATCGTTTCAACTGTTAGAAGTCCAGGCTCAATGGGAGGGCTGTCTTTTGTTAAGGCTTTAAGATAAGTTAAAAAATATTGAAATTTGATTGTGAAAGTATAGCTGGCCTTCATTTGGATTGTTTTTTATCCAGCAACAACATAAATAATGATAATAATAATAAAGAATTAGAGATATTCTAAAAATATTCATTCATAAAACATTAGACATTACTCCAGGCAAATAATGTTTGAAAATATTACTCAAGTGGAATCCGGATCTTCCTCCTTATCCTACATCCCTCCTAATAATCATTCCCTTAGGTGAAGAAACCAGGGAACAGGAAAATTAGGAAAAGGAGGACACATAGGTATATTTCATTACGACATACCATCACTTTTATCAATGTTATCTCTATGGCAGTAATTACAAATACTTCTAAATGCAATTTTAAAGGGAGGAAACACATCACATTTGGGGAAAAAAAAAGAGATTTTTCTAAGATACAGTCAAAGCAAGTCAAAATATCCCACTATTTATCTAAATTTTTACCTTTCGTTTGCAGTTTTTGACTTTATGTAGAAAATAGCAAGTACTTAACAAAATTTCATTTTGATATCAAGTTTTTATTTCAAAATAGACAAATAATATGGACTATTCTTCATCAATGACTGAAGGCAAAATATTTTTTTTCCTATTTCCAGAAAATACTGAATTTGAGGATAGAAGGTCACAACATGGCTTAAAAACTGTTTTCATGTATATAAAATTGAAATGTTCTAGGGCATGGTGTGGCTTCAGTGCTATTGGCTAGGCAGACTAAACTTAGATTGCTAACCTTACAAAAGTTTATTATACAATAAGTATTTATTTAGCACATAATATATGCTAGACACCATTCAATATATTAAGGATACTTTGGTAAAAAATAAAACTCCTTGTCCTCAATGTTGACAAAACGTTCAATATTAAGCTTTCAGCAAATATTTATTGTACACCTACAGTACCAGGTACTGTTAATTTGAGCTGAAGATAAATGCTTTAACAAAACAGACAGGCCAGAGAATCACATAACGATGTTTTATGTGTGTGCATGTGTGTGCAGGGGATCAGGGACAGTTCACAGTTTAGAACAGGAAGGAAGGCAGATGAGAGCTTGAGAGAATCCACTGTGGGAAGACGAAGGTAGGTTATTTCTGATTTCTCCTATCTTTTCAGGAAATCAGCAGTAAGTTCATCAGCTGAAAATAAGTGAGAGTAAGAGTGGGTGTTGAATATTTGAAGAGAAACAGAGAGAAGACTTGAAGGTTTGCAAGAATCATTCATAGGAATGAGAGTTGGGGAATGAATGAACTAGAGAACTGTTGGCAGAGCTTAGGGCTTTGTTGAGATTTGTGCTTCTCAATTTTAAGCAGGCATAGGCAGTACTGTTTTTCTTCCAATCACATTCAGCTGCTCTTTTGCAACCACAGGTTAGGTGCAGAATTGAGTTTAACCAACATTAGGATCTTGCCAGGAAAGTAAGATGAGAAGGTAAGATGGGCAAGTGTTTTGAGGGTATAGGCAAGGATGTAATTACAGTGAGGGACCACAGGATCTATGCTGGGAATGGGAGGAAAAAGGACATGAGAAGAGAGATGGACAGAGGAAAACAGTAGAGCAGAGGGATGGAGGTCCCAGTGGAGTCAAGAATTGTAGGCGTGGGAGTTCTAGAGAGAGTGAACGAAAGAGTGAGGACGTGGCGATCAGAGAGTGCAGTGCTTGAAATTGAGATGATTGAGACGGCACACTAATTGGTAAAGATAAGGTCTACAGTGTAACCATGAAAGTAGGGGGCAAGGTGGGATGGAGGAAAAGATTGCTGGGGTTGTCAAACCAAAGAAAGTTCATGTTTTTCAGTAGATTCTGAAACAATCAAGAATGATGACATGTATAAGTGAGAAAAAAAAACAAACAAACAGAACAACTAGGTATGCCTAAGAGGTGAACAGATGAGTGCAACCAGGAGAGGAGCAAGTGGCAAGAGTGAGCATGAGCCCTGATGTCTGGGGACTAAGAGCATTGGAGGAGGGGTACAGGAGGTCCTGCGAGACTCTTGAGAAACTCTGGAGAGGGAAGAAGTTCCTCTTCCATGGCATAAAGATCTCATCATTACTGGATATTCCCTAGCCTGCATGTGATCAGGGTTTTAAGACCATCATTTTCTCAGAGCCCTCTTACCTCCATACTCCCCCCAGCGTACCAACGCAGAAAAGCAAACCAGTAGCTCGATAGGTTTTAGGCTATCCACAAACAGGTGGTAGGACACCCGTTCTTCTGAGAACTGCAAGAAATTAGATCAACCATCATACTTAGTATCGGTCCATTATTTTCTACTCCTGATGATAATATAGTACAAGATCTAACATTTATAGTAAACTTACTGTGTTCTAGATACCTCAATAAGTACTTTAAGGGTTTAATGATATGAAGAAAATTGTACTGGTGAATGTTGGCAACAGTCTATGAAAGCTGGATCTTCAGTGCCTGTCTGAGACAGCCCACCATATCGAAGAGGCAAAGCTCTTCTCTGTGAGGAAAGAAGAGGGATGTGCTTGTTCCAGAAGTGAGAAGAGAGGAGGAGACTGGGCCCAGGGCTGAGCAGTGCTCAGGGAATGGGTTCCTGACAGGCAGGGAGGTCCCACAGTAACTTTGGAAGAGAATGGGAATGTCTAATGGGGATATATTAAGGTATTTTATAGGGTAATATGTGATATAAACCCTCTTGTCCTCCTTTCCACAAAATTTTCAGAAATATATTAATTGTTTGCTGATGCACTAGACCATAGATTTTTGTTTGGAGATGCAATAAAGTGCTGAGTAAAATCAGAACTTCCCTCGAAAGACAGCCACATAAAAGATAAATGTACGTGATTTTGATTTATCCTGTATGGGTACTATTTATATCTCTGATTATAGATGAAGAAACTGAAACTCCGATAAGTGATCTACCAAAGGTCACAGAGCTTGTACGTGGCAAAGGTGAGGTCCTAAAGCAGGTGTATCTATCTGTCTGACTCTAAGGCTGGGACACTTGACTGTCGCATTATTATTGTCTCTCAAATTCTCAGTGCTTCAACATCATTTTGTCTACTGGCATATGGGAAACACGTTCAATGAATTTAATCGTCACTATATTTTAAAAGCTTTTCATATTATTTTACCATATTATTTAAGTAACTAGTAAATAAACGAAAGAAAAAATTTCTAATAATGCTATTAAAAAGGAAATTTAGTTATTTAATCAAGTATAACAAGATTGCTAGAAACGCTTGGGAAAAGGAAACCATGTTTTACATTATTGCCCCCATATTTTTCATTAGTTATCATTCGACACTATTTCCTTTCAGCTACAATATGTATACACACAAATATGCACTATCTGAAAATATGAGGGATCCCTGGATTTGCCCGCCCAGCATGCAGGCCTGAAGAGTTTCTGCACTGAGCTCATTTGCTGTCATTTTTAAGGGTCTGAGAATTGGGCTGGGGCAGTTGTGGGGAGAACCTCCCTAAGGCCACATACAGCAGTGTGCTGTGGTCAGGCCTCAGGCTCCATGCCCGCCCCCAGTTCGGCTGGCCAATAGCATCGGCAGTGTCTGGCCTCAAACCACACAAGTAATTCTTCCTTTTGCATACTATATGCTATTAAATTTGAGTTCCAACGGCCTCCAAGAAAAAGTTATTTTCTCACATCATTAAGGTTAAAAAAATTCGGGGGAATGAAAGACTCATGTAGGCATGTTATCATTTTATTTTGCCAAGCTGAGACATAAAAAAAAAAAATCCTAATATTTACAAAGCCTTCGTAAGACTAGGATCAGAATAAAGAACAGCTGATCATTTTACCACACACACACGTATATCAGGATGGTGATGTGCAACAAAAACTCATGCAAATTGCCTTAGTAAATGACAGCCACCATTTATTATCACTTACTAACAGGCATTCTTCTAATGTCTTACATACATCATCACACACTTGATCTGCCTCCTTGTCCATAGATGTCAAATGATGACAGTAAGATCTCTTTTGTAGCGTTTTCTATGAGGAGTTAATGCAATAAAGAACCTGGTACAAGGCCTGCAACATCTATAAACTATTGTCATTTTATTACTGGCAATGGTTTGAATATAGACACATGCCTAAGTAAACTGTAAACTGCACATTATTCTCATATCATACTGTGGATTCAACTCTTCCCAATTAACAGTCTGGTTATCTATATAAATTCAAAACACTCCTCTGGGTGTTTTCATAGATAGACTTCACAACTAGGTGGACTATTTCTTCCCCCTAGTCACTACTGCAGACCTGCTTCTTACTCTCACAGCAGGCAACCACCTACAGAGGAATGCTCAAATGGCTTTCTCTGCCCGAGTTTTCATCTCTGACAAGTGCAATGAATGGGAAAGTCATTTCAAAGACTGTTTCCTTTCCCCACCCCTGCAGACTGCTCATGGAGCTGAAAGATTATCCTTGGGGGCTTGGTTGGCCTTGTCCTGAGATGAGGAACCACGCACATTTCAGTACAATTTAATTTCCCAGAATGGGTGTCATAGCTTTATCAAAATTCACCACTCAATGCATAATTTGTTAATTAACTTATTTGACATTTTTTTTTTTTTTATTGAGCTCCTACTTCATGCCAGGAAAGGTCATGCAATGGTAAAGAAAAGAACACAGTCCTTCTAAAGGGACTAACACCAGGCAGGTGCAGGGAGGGCTCAGAAGAGCTATCAGGCAGTAGGGAGGCGGGTAGGTGAAGAGCATAGAGCGTCCAGAGCGCATGAAGTTGAGTCTCTTAACCCAGACTGCAGGCAGGAAAGGAGGCCTCACAGTCAAGGACATCTGTGCTGTTCCAAAGGGCTGCCAGGTGTTAGCTGGACGAAGGCAATAGGATGAAAGGGAAGAACCTCCAGGTAGAGGGAAGAACATGGAAACAAACAAACAAACAAAAACCCAAATCCAGACAATGATGGTGAAAATGTGCTTATGTGTTAGGAATTATATACTATTCTGTAAATATTAATTGAAACTAAATCTAGTGAATTTATTTCTATGGTTATCTCCTTCATTTATTAGTGAATAAAAATTTTCTTACTGTGAATTTGTATAACGCAGCTCAGGATTTAACTACTACAACATAATCAGATGGATCACATTTGGGGTTATGAGCTAGTGGGACTTTGCTTATTGTCTGGACAAGGGATTACTAGGAGCCTCTAAAAATTAATTTTTTAAATATAATTAAATGTTATATAAGTGTAAAATAATGTTACAAGTTTAGAAATGCTTGAGAAATTTGAAGGTGTTTTTTTCACTAGTGTGATCCTACCAAAAATTTAAGTATAAGAGGGGAAATAGAAGAGATCATAATATATTTACCTTGAATTCTGATTTTTGAAAGTTAAGGCAATATGAACTTGGTTTGTGAAAAATATATATATTCCTGAAAAAGATAATTTATAACAGGTTATTATCATTATATGCAAAGACTAGTACTACATGTCAAGTTTCTCAGAATCAGATAATTATAAGCAGAAAGTTTAAAAATATGACAACAGTATTGAGTTAGTTGCCCTAAAGGGACAAAAATGATCCCAGTGAATAAATTGTCTTCATCTTAACAAATCTTTGGGGAGAAGCTGAAACTGGCCTGAGATTGGTTTGGCTATTAATGTGTTATGTGGATAATCAATACATTTATTTTTCCCTTCTAAAACTTTTATTTGATATTACACCAACACCAGGCTAATACTGACTTAACTCTTTTGAATGATATCTAAGAATTAATACGGTATATAACCACTGTATTAAATACACAAAAATAAACTCTGATGTGAATTTGTATAACAATGCGGCTTAAGATTTAACCACTATACATCGTCAGATGGATCACTTTTAGACACTTACTGAAAGCATATGCAGAAGTCTTCAAAATCTAACCATATTTCTTTGGAAACACTGTTATTTATTGCTGGAAGGTCTTCTTGCGATTTTTCCTGTGTTTCTGTTGTCTGGGTGACAAAATCTTTTTCCGTGCTAACTCCATCAATTTGGTGAGCCTCACCCAATCCAAGATCTGTTTGTTCATCTGTGCCTAGTAGAAGACAAACATGTCAAACATATCTTATGTGGTTAAATAATAAGTTATTAAAATATGGAAAATTTTAAAGGGGAGTTTAAATATCAGTCTATTTGGGGGAAAATGTTTACTGAGATAATCATTTACATGCAGGCCTCAAATTTGTGGAGGCCCATGCAAAGGTACATTTCATATATTTAGGAAAATTTAATCATAACTTCTATGCCTATTAGAGTGTTCAGAAATTTTGAAACCACTTTGATAAATGCGTGCCTACATTCTTTGGAGATTGTGAAATTACAACAAAAATTAGCTAACTTATATACTTAAAATCTGCTATGGACAGACATATTCATATAAGAGGAAATGGCTTAGACAACGAAAGGGGAAATGAAAACTTGAAAGGTTTGCAACAAATGAGTTTCAGTAAACCATTTAACTACTCCCACAGTTGGTGATTCTATGGCTTTATTTTATATTTATATTTATCAAGTAATATCATTCTTGTAGATTTCTGGATCCAAACTTTTATATATACAAATGTCACACAACCCTTTTTTCAAAAATAATTTGAATCTTGGCCAAGTCTTTATTTAGGAACTGAGGAGTCAGCATGGTTTCGGTTGTTTGATCACAAGATACACACATTAAAACACATGAACTTTACTCATGGATCCTTAATCAGATCCTTTTTATGTTTAGCTTGAATTTAACAGTGAAATCATCTTATTTTTCTAGCCCAGAGCAGATTAGACTCAACAAGTCAGAAGAGACACTAACGAGTCTGCTGAGTGCCAGAATGGACAGCTAAGAGATGTCAAGAAGCAGAGACTCCTCCGTGCATTGAAGTCCATAGAAAAAGAAGTCATGAGATTATTAATTTACCTTTTCCAAGTATAACTTGTGCAGAAATATTTCCCTAGGAATGGAAACAAACACATTAAAAAACCATTTTGAATTCAATAAAACATTACAGCTATCTAAAACACCAAGGTTCTTAAAGGAGTTAAGACAGTCGTTTAAACATTGAAGAAATATATTTCTGGGAAAACTTACTAAAAATAGAGTAAAATAGAATTTAGTTTTAATCTTAAAATTCATAAGATGCAAATTTACTTATACGATTGGCTCAGGGTTTAAGTTTGTGACATTAAAACACATAATGTATTAATTTTTTAAATGGTTGAATCATAAAAGTTAAATCAGTAATATCCCCAAGTAGACATATTACTTTGTATGAGATACCTGTCATTAATACAAAGAAATTAATGAGATTATGATTGTCAAATAAGGTACAGAACTTAAAAAGGCTGTTCTCAATTACAAAAATGATTCCTGAAAATTTTAGCAAGGAACTTAAGTTGAATTTGTGTGTACAACTCTGTTTTCTCTGGAACACAATTAAAATAAAAGTAAAAAATAAAATGGTATAAACTCATAGAGAGTGATTATGGGTCATGTGAACAATATTTTGGATGATGTCAAGTGGATGGAGGAGATGGAGTAAAGGTGAGTGAACATCAAGTATGAAGCAAAGCTTACCCATGCCTCATGATCCGAGACACAATCAGCAGGTATCTGAGGAGGAGAGAATGAGATACAGACTGAAAACATGGAAATAGGTTGAATGTCTATATAAGGAACTCCATTTATTCTCCCTAGTCTCTTCTGGTTTAGCATCTCGTCTTCTTCTGCCTAGACAGGACACTGGAAATTGCTTCAGGTGGAGACATTAAATGAGAAGCCTCTATATCAGAATTCACAGACACTGTGGAAAGCAAGAGAGGCTACTGGACAGAGAGCAGAGGAAACATGATGAGTGTTGAGACTGCCAGCTCCTCTGTGAAGTTGGACTGTAATAACATGAGTGGATGGACAAGTATATACCAATCCCTGTGATGTTATTGTCGAGGGGAGATTAGAGAACCATTAACTGGAAAAACTGATCAGGAGTCAGGGAAAAAACCCAGGAACATACATTTGGAGCCAGCCCTACCTTCATGTGAAGCTCACTCACTCCCAATTATCCTAAGTTAAAGCCACCAGTTGATAGGCTCTAGCCATGCCAAAAAGCTACTTCCAATCAGCAGTTCTTCAATGCGTTGATTTCCTTAAGTATATAGGTACAACAAAGTGTCACCAGACAATTGAGGGGAGAGTCTTATATGAAAGAAAGACACTAACAGGTGTGGGTGGGAGATTCATAGAAAACAGAAACAATACTATAGGGAGCAACATTTTTCAAATTAGTATACCAGAAAAATAAAAGGATATTCATCTATCAAATAAGAAACTTCTATAAAAAATAATAAAGAACAAGAGAGCTCTTAGAAAATAAAAATAGAATAAGTGAAATAAACTTAATAGAAGGTTTAGACAGCAAAGTTAATGACAAAACACAAAGGGGCAAACTATAAAGCTCTTAGAAGGAAATGTAGGGGAAAGCTTCATGACTTTGCATTTGGCAATGATTTATTGGATTTGACACCAAAAACACAAGCAACAAAAGTAAAAATAGATAAACTGGGCATCAAGATAGAAAAACTTATGCACATGAAAGGATACAATCAACAGAGTAAAAAGGAAACTTTCAGAATGGGAGAAAATATTTGTAAACCACGTATTTGATAAGGGGTAAATATCAAGAATATGTAAAGAATTTCTACAAAGAAAAATAACAATAACAAAACCCCCAAAATCCAATTTCAAAATGGGCGAAAGGTTTGAATAGATATTTCTTCTAAGAAGATATACAAATGGCCAACAGTACATGAAAAGATTCTCAACATCACTAACCATTAGGGAAATGCAGATCAAAACCACAATGAGACATCACCTCACACCCATTAGGATGCTGACTATTAAAAAAAAAAAAAAACAGGAAATAATAAGCGTTGGCAAGGATGTAGAGAAATTTGAAACTTTGTGTACTGTTGATGAGAACGTAAAGTGGTATAGCCACTATGGAACACAGTGTGGTGGGTACTGAAAGGATTACCATATGATCCAGCAATTCCGCTTCTGGATATATTCCCCAAAGACTTGAAAGCAGAGTCTCAAGAATGTATGTGTACACCCATGTTCGTAGCAGCATTATTTACAATCGCCGAAAGGTTGAAGTAGCCCAAACATTGAGGGATGAATGGATAAACAGAATGTGCTATACACATGCAATGGAATATTATGTATCCTTAAAAAGGAAAGAAGTCTCAATACATGCTGCAAACATGGATGAACCTTGAGGACATTACACCAAATGAAATACGCCAGTAACAAAAATGCAGATACTTTATGACTCCACTTGTATGAGGTACCCAGAGTCAAATTTATAGATAACAGAAGGTAGAATGGTGGTTTTCAGGTGTTGGGGAGAGGAGAGAATAGGGAGTTGTTTAATGAGTATAGAGTTTTACTTTTGCAAGATGAAAAGAGTTCCGAAAAATCTGTTGTATAACAGTAGGAATGTACTGAATACTACTGTACACTTATAAATGGTTAAGATGATAAATGTTATATTTATTTTACTACAATTAAACATTTTTTAAAACTTTAAAGACAACAGATAAAAAATAAATGAGAAACAATTCAAGCACATTCTAAATTAATTGGTAGGATGGCAGTATAATAGAAGAGTCAGAAAGCAGAGAAAATGAAAAGAGGAAATTCTTGAGGAAACAGTATAAGAAAATTCTCCAGAACTGAAAAATATGACTATATAGGTTGAAGGGGCTCACAGAGTACCAGCATAATTCATATGTAAAAAAAGACCCATACAAATCAATTTGTGTGAAATTTCATTATGCCAAGACCGGAAAGAAGGTTCTAAAACTTCCCAGAGAGGACAGAAGAGTCACATACAATATATCAAGAATCAGAATGTCCTCTGTGTTCTCCAGATCAATGCTTAAAAGTAGAAGACAAGGGATTAAAGAAAACACTCAAAATTCTGAAGGAAATGACTTCCAACCTGGAAATATAAATCAGGTGGAATAGAGAAATTTTCAAGCATGGAAGTGCTCCTAATTTTTATTTCCCATACATCTTTTATTAGGAATCCACCTGCCGACGCCTACGTGAGGTTGGGGAATCCCTGGCCCCTTGACCAAATCCAAACTTCACAGACCAAATCCCTTTATTAAATGTATTTGTTCCGTAAAATTTGGATTCAGTCAAAAGACCACACTCAAGGATCCAGAAGGCCACACGTGGCCCCAAGGCCCTAGGTTCCCCACCCCTTAGGTGTAAATTTCCATCAGTTTATACTGAAGCAAGAGAGCAAAGGAGTCCAAGAGGTGAGGTCTCAAAGAAAAGAATTGGCATTTATAAAATACCTGATGTATTTGACTGTGTAAAATGGTGTTTAGAGGGATTTTAATTTTTTTAGTGTTTGGAAAGACCCACTAATGTGTCATAGAAAAATGAGCAAATGAAAAAATGCAGTAATTAGCTTTTTACACAATGTTGCATAAGAAATGCCATCATATTTGCTTCAGCAGTAACCTAATCCTTATATAGATGAAATGTTCAACCAAAAATGATGAAATGACAAAATCTGGAAGACAGAGGAAAGCAGAGGTATGGGATAGCAGGTGAGTTCAAGAGTGATAAATCCTTATCTTCCATAAGAGGAAGTCAAGAGATACTGTATAAGTGGTAGATGAAGAAATAATAGGATGTAATCATTCAACAAATATGTCATGCTGTTTTCCATGTGTTAGGCATTTTCGCAGAGGTGCTGAGGGAGAAACAATGTATAGTAAAATCAAAGTCTCTGCCTTAATGAAGCCTACTATTTAGAAATATGAAGATACATACCAGAAGAAACAGTCAAACAGAATGAAAAGTGAGTGACTATAGAGAAGACTAAGGAATAAGAGGGTTAGAACAGGCTGGCCATTTTTACAATGATCTCTTTCGTAATTTTTAACTCTTTACAACCATTACATGGAACTAATGGATGAGGACACATGTGCACACAGGGAAGTAAAACTCAGTGGAAATCAAGCAGGGAGAAGGGGGGAGAAGGAGATGGATGAAAACCTACATAACGGGTACAATGAACACTCTCTGGGTGATGGGCACACTTACAGCCATGACTCAAGCATTATAAAAGTGATCCATGTAAGCAAAAACATTTGTACCCCCTTAATATTTTGAAGTAAAAAATAATAACCATTGTCAACAACAATAAAATAAAACTGTCACATGTAAAATTTTAAAATTTAAAAAAAATGAAAATTTTAATGTATATTCATTCTTCTTGATAGATTTATCACCTGTTAGTCTCTGCTTTCCGATTAATACTAAAAGAATTGGATGAGTTGGGAGGAAGATGACTGACTAGATACGTCAGTTGCCAGATCATCTCAGAAAGAAGGAGAAGTTTTAGATTAAAAAAAACATAGATTGGGTGTAATTCTGAGGGAAAAGTGCCAGAACCTGCCACAGATTCCACAGGAAGAAGTTGTGGAGCAGAACAAGTAGGAGCAAGAAATCAGTATAGATCAACCCTGGAGAGGCTTGGAGCCAGCAGGATCCTGGACAGGGAAGCTCCTAGCCCATAGCACCATTGCTGGGGAGCTCAGCTAGTTTGAGCTCCTGCCTGTGGCCAGATGCTGAAAGGAGATCTTGGGGAAGGGGAGGAGGGAGAAGAACCAAACCCACTCCTGACACCCAGACCGTGAATCCCAGACAGCCCCTGCCCCATAAGCAGACTTTCTGGTTTGGTGGGGCTGAAGCAGCCCCTCCGTGGTGGCTTTCCCCAGCAGCTTTGGAGCTGACCCTCAACACCTGATAAGACAACTATTGTGCCCACCCTTGTAGAGCCCAAAGTCAGGCTTACTGGACTCAGCCCTGCCCAGCCTCACTCCTCCACCCACCTCTTTGTGGTGGAGAATAAGGAGTCCCCTGGGAGCTCCAGGGCCCTGTCCACTGTCTGAGGCACTTGAGTGCTTCTCCTGAGGGGTTAGAGATGGTCACAGGTTTCAAACACAACATTACAGCTGGCTCTTTTAAGTAAGCACCACCTACAGGTGGGAGGGAGGACATTTTGTAGAGTCCTTTACAGCATTTACTGACTCAATCATACAGGGCATGGCTGATTCTTACCCAAAAGTACCACCTACTTTTAAGTTGGTGTCCCAATATAATTCACTTTAAGTGAGTGTCCCAATATAATTCACACAGTTGGGAAGACCCCAGGGTTGGGGAAAGAGAAAGGATTTCAAAGATCTCTATCTTCCCTCATCAAGAAGAGATAGGGAATCTGCCCACACACATAGTGCACCACCACTACAGCCTACAAACAACTAGCAACTGAGAAAAACACTACACTGATGATATCTATAACCAAGGTCTCCATTCATAACCCCCATTAAAGCATCCACAAAGAAAGGCAAATGTTCTTACCTAACATATGCTGCAACCATCCCCTTACAAGTGAGTAGGGGGAAAGCCCTCTCTAAACAAAAGAAAATCCAAAAACATGAAACTACAGCTGCTCCAGATGAAAAGGTATCAGGGCAAGAACTCCAGAAGTATGAAAAATCAGAGCAAAAGGATGCCCCCAAAGGGGCTCACCAGCTGTCTAGCAATGGATCCCAACCAAAATGAAAATATTGAAATGACAGATAAAGAATTCCAAATTAAATTAAAAAGCTTCTACATGGCTAAGGAAATAATCAACGAAGTAAATAGACAACCTACAGAGTGGGAGGAAATATTCATAAGCTATACATCTGATAAAGGGCAAATTACCAGAATCTACAAAGAACTCAACCAAATCAGGAAGAAAAAAATCAAACAACCCTGTCAAAAAGTGGGCAAAAGACATGAACATAAGTTTTTCAAAAGAAGATAGACAATCCAGGCGTGGTGGCTCACGTCTGTAATCCTAGCACTCTGGGAGGCTGAGGCGGGTGGGTCGTTTGAGCTCAGGAGTTTGAGACCAGCCTGAGCAAGAGTGAGACCCCATCTCTACCAAAAAAAAGAAAGAAATTAGCTGGAAAATTAAAATATATATAGAAAAAAAATTAGCCGAGCATGGTGGAGCATGCCTGTAGTCCCAGCTACTCGGGAGGCTGAGACAGGAGGATCACTTGAGCCCAGGAGTTTGAGGTTGCTGTGAGCTAGGCTGACACCACGGCACTCTAGCCTGGGCAACAGAGTGAGACTTTGTCTCAAAAAAAAAAAGAAAAAAAAAAGGAAGATAGACAAATGGCCAATAAACATATGAAAAAATGCTCAACATCATTAATCATCAGGGAAATGTAAATTAAAGCCACAATAAGATATCATTTTATCCCAGTTAGAATGGCTTTTATTTAAAAATTCAAAAATAATAGATGCTGGTATGGATGGAGAGAGAAAGGAATGCTTATAAACTGTTGGTGGAACTGCAAATTAGTGCAACTTCTATGGAAAACAGTACGGAGATAACTTAAAGTACTAAAAGTAGACCTATCATTCAATCCAGGAATCCCACTACTGAGTATCTATCTAAAAGAAAACAAGTCATTTTATCAAAAAGACCTCTGCACTCAAATGTTTATTGCAGCTCAATTCACTATTACAAAGATATGGAATCAACCTAGGTGCCCATCAATTCAACAGTTGACTAACAAAATGTGGTGTATATCTATACCACAGGGTACTACTCAGCCATAAAAAGAAACGAATTAATGTCTTTTGTAGCGATTTGGATGGAACTGGAGATCATTATCCTAAGTGAAGTTTCTCAGGAATGGAAAATCGAACTCCACATGTACTCTCTAATAATTTGGAACTAATTGATGGGCACACATGGGCACAGAGAGAAGTAAAATCATTGGAAATCAAGAAGGGGAGAGAGAGGGTTGGAGGGGAGGGGTGAAAATCTACATAAGGGGTATAATGAACACTGTTCAGGTGATGGGCACACTTATAGCCCTGACTTAAGCATTATAAAAGCTATCCATGTAACAAAAACATTTGTGACCTTTTAATATTTTAAAATAAAAAAAAAAGATTCATTTAACTGAAGGTGCTGATGTGCCCTCCAGAGTATCCTGTACCATCACACAAGTTATCCCATTCAACAAGTAAGGCAAACCAATTAACAAGGAGTTCCCCAAGGTTTCACTAAGAGTTGGAACATCCATTTCTAGGTCCCTTTCCTCTTAAAGAATCTATTATTATAATTTAGAATTAAATTACATTCACAAGGCTTGAAGTTTTCTATAAAGTTTTGAAACTTGCCTAGAATTCCTCCAAAACAATAAATTGTGTATTATATGGGAAAATTAAATTGGATTCTTCATTTTATATCATATACAAAAATCATTTTTCAATAAATTAGACTTTATGAAAGTAAAACTATAAATTTTAGAAGATAACATAGAAAAATAACTTTATGTTTTCAGAATAGGGAAGGATTTCTTAAACCAGATATTAAAATTTCAGTCATGAATATATGAATATATTCGCATTAAAAAAAATTCAGGTACTGCTCAAAGACACAATAAGAAGGGATGCTCAGGAGCTCCTGAGAGTCATAGGGAAGAATGGGACTTTCTAGTTATTGCCTCCTGCAGAAACATCAGTTGAACAATCCACATATGAAAATAATTCATAAGAGCTAAGAAAAGCAGGTGAAAGACTACAGTGCCTGGCTGTAGCACAGAAATGAAAAAAGACACATTGAAGAGGGTAGGAAGGACAGTTCTATATTCCCACATCACCTTTCCCCCAACCCCAGGCAGTACAGTGTGAAGAGAGACACTGGCCACTTTGGGTAAGGAGAGGAAAGTGACACTAGACATTGCCTTGGACCCAAGCACTGGCCTGTCTCAGGAAAACTCACAAAAGGACAGAGTTCCATAGCCCCAGACTCCAGGCCAGTAACTGTGGACTGAACTTCCAAGCCACACCAGAACCTACATCCTGTAGCCCAAGTTTCCAGGATGGACTGGTAGACTGTCTAGTGGACTTGGTGTAAGGGCTCATTCTACTGCCAGGCTGACATTGGTATCTCCAGGCTATGGATTGGTCCCAGCTATATATGGTCTGGCCCTAGCACCAACTTGGACCCAGGGGGGATCCAGACTCCAGGCTCACCTCAGTGCCACACCAGACTTCACAGAATCAGGCTCTGAGCCCCCCCTAGGGCATGCCAGCTCTTGCAGCCCAAGACTCCAGACCATGCTCAGCACTGGGATGCCCTCCACAGACTCAGGCTTCGGGCCCACCCCAGCACAAGGCTGGCACCCATAGCACCAGCCTCCAGGCCAGCCCCTGTGAAGAGTCAGTTTCCAGGCCAGCCTAGCAGCAGGATCCAGCCCCACTCCCAGTGTTAGACAGCTCAGAGCCAGGTTGGCCCACACAATTAGGTTTCAGGCCCATTTCAGGCCAGTTTGGCACCCCTGGCTTAGGTACCAGGCCAGCATCCAGAACCAGTGATGCAAGGATGGTTCAACATATGCAAATCTATAAATGCGATATATCACATAAAAATAATAAAGGATAAAAACCATATGATATTTTGAACAGACGAAAACAGATGCAGAAACAGCATCTGACAAAATTCAACAACTTTTCATGACAAAAACTCCCATCAGACTAGGTATAGAAGGAATACTTCTATTGTATACTTCAACACAATAAAAATCATATATCCCAAACTCATAGCTAACACTATACTCAAAAGTGAAAAGTTCAAAGTTTTACCTCTGACATCAGGAACAAGACAAGAATGCCTACTCTTAACACTTATATTCAACATAGTACCTAAAGTTTTAGCCAGAGCAATTAGGCAAGAGAAAGAAATAAAAGGCATCCAAATTGGAAAGGAAGAAGTTCAATTATCCATTTGTAGATGACACAATCTTATATGCAGAAAACCCTAGAAACATCACCTCAAAAAAAGAAAAACACAATTAGAACTCATAAATAAATTCAGTAAAGTTGCAGAATACAAAATCAACATACAAATATCAGTAGCATTTCTATACATTAACAGTAAACTACTTAAAACAGAAAGTAATAAAATAATCATATTTACAAGACCTATCAAAAACCACATAGGAATAAATTTAACTAAGTAGGTAAAATATCTGTACATTAAAAACTATAAAATATTAATAAAATAAGTTGAAGAAGACTCAAATAAATGAAAAGATATCCCATATTCATGGATTGTAAGTATTAATATTATTAAAATAGCCATAAGTGGCATATAGATTTAATGTAATTGCTATCAAAATTCCAATGAAATTTTTCACAGAAATAGAAGTAACAATCCTAAAATTCACATGGGACCACAAAAGATTCTGAATAGCCAAATCAATCTTGAGCAAAAAAGAACAAAGCTAGAGACATCACACTACCTGATTTTAAAATTTACTACTAAGCTATAGTAACCAAAACAACATGGTACTGGCATGAAAACAGACACATGGACCAATGGAAGAGAGTAGAGAGCCAAAAAAATAAATCCAAGCATTTATTGTCAACAAAGTTTTCCAAGAATGCACAATGGTGAAAGGAAAGTCTCTTCAATAAGTGGTATTTGAATATCCACATGCAGATGAATGAATTTAGACCCTTACCTCACAACATATACAAAAATCAACCCAAAATGGATTAAGGGCTTAAATGTAAGACCTGAAACTATAAAACTATTAGAAGAAAACATAGAGGATAATCTCCATGACATTGACCTGGGCAATAATTTTTTAGAAAGGATCCCCAAAGCACAGGCAACAAAAGCAAAAACAGACAGATGAGGTTACATCAAACTAAAAAGTTTTTACATAGCAAAGGAAATAACAGAGTGAAGAGAGAATCTACAGAGTGGGAGAAAATATTTGCAAACCATGCATCTGATAAGAGGTTAATATCTAAAATATATAAAGAACTCAAACAACCATAGAGGAAGAAAACAAATAAACTGATTAAAAAATTGGCAAAGAACCTGAATAGACATTTCTCAAAAGAAGACATAAAAATGGCCAACAGTTACACGAAAAAATGCTAAATATCACTAATCATCAGAGAAATGCAAATTACAACCAAAATGAAATATCACTTCACATCTGTTAGAATGGGTATTACCAAAAAGACAAAAGATAAGTGTTAGCAAGAATGTGGATAAAAGGGAAACCTCACACATTGTTGGTGAGAAGGTAGAATGGTGCAGTCACTATGGAAAACAGTATGGAAGTTCCTCAATAAATAAATAAATAAATAAAAATAAAACCACCATTTGATCTAGCAATTCTGCTTCTGGGTATATAGCCAAAGGAAATGGAATCAGCATGTCAAAGAGATATTTGCACTCCCATGTCATTTCACCATTATTCACAACAGCCAACATGTGGAATCAACCTGTCTTTCAATGGATGAATGGATAAAGCAAATATGGTATATACAGACAATGAAATACTATTCAGCCTTAAAAAAGAAGGAAACTGTAGTCACTTGCAACAACGTGGATAAACCTGGAGGACATTATATTAAGTGAAATAAGCTAGACACAGAAAAGCAAATACCACATAATCTCACTTATACGTGGAACCTAAAAAATGTTGAACTCATAGGAGCAGAACGTAGAATGGAGGTTACCAGGGCCTGGGTCTCAGGTGGTTGCAGAAATGTTGGTTAAAGGATATAAAATTTCATTTAGTAGAAAATGTACAACATAGTGACTATAGTTGGTAACAATGTATTATATTCTTGAAAATTATTATACTAAGAGAGATTTTAAGTGTTCACACAACAAAAAATAATCAGTATGTGATGTAATAAATATATTAATTAACCCAAATTTAGCCATTCAACAATGCATACATACTTCAAAACATCATGTTGTACATGAGAAATCCACACAATATTTCTGTCAATTAAAAAGAAAAAGAAAAAAGACAATAAGAGTGAAAAGATAAGACATAAATTTGGATAAAACATGCACAACACTAATAAAGAATAAGTCTCTGGATTTCACAAAGAACATCTATGAATTGAAAAAAGAAGACATGCCACCCAAAGGGAAATTAGGCAAAATATAAGCAGGTATTTCACAGCAGCACAAACAAAAATGGCAGTGAACGTATAAAAAGATGCTCAGTCACATTATTAACCAGATCAATGGAAATGTAAAATACAACGAACTACTTTTTCTTACCAATCTGGTTGGCAACAATTGAAAAAAATCACATACTCCATGAGGCCGTAAGGAAATATTCACACAGTTTGAGGGTGAATGATGAATGGTACTGATCCTACTGTGTATATTTGGCAATAACAATAAAAATTTCAAATAGAATATTATTTGTTGACCCAACAATCCCACTTCATGTACAAATTCATTCATAGCAGTGTTATTTATAATAGCAAAAGACTGGAAACAACCCGAGAGTCCATCTGTAGAGGTTGATAGAAATAAACTATAGTTCATTTACATAATGAAAAATTATGCAATTTTAAGAATGAAGACATTCTTCAGGTATAGATCAAACCTGTTTCTAGTGTATAGAGTATTTTTAAAGATTTGTTAAATTTTGACCAGAAAAAGCAGAAGTTATAGAACATTGTGTGTGTGTGTATTTGTGTATTTGTGTTTCTTTCTATTCACATCAAGAAATTCTGAAAGTTTCCTACAGAGGGCAGAATGGTAAAAATGGGAGGTGTATAAATGGAAGCAAGACTTCTTTACGTATGCTTTATATTTTTTATTATTTTGTTTAAGAGCTAAGGTCTCATTCTATCACCCAGGCTGGATGCAGCAACACGATCATACCTCACTGTAACCTCCAATTCCTGGGCTCAAGTGACCCTCCTGCCTCAGCCTCCTGAGTAGCTGTGACTATAGGTGTGTGCCACCACACCTGGCTGATTTGTGTGTATGCATGTGTAGAGATGGGGTCTTGCTATATTGCCCAGGCTGGTCTCTAACTACTGGCCTCAAGTGATACTCCCACCTCAGCCTTGCAAAGTGCTGGGATTACAGGCTTGAGCCACCATGCCAGGCTGCTATATTTTTAATTTTTGAATATGTTAATGTGTTTCCTACTAAAAAATAAAATGACCTTCTACACCCATGACATTGGCAAACATTGTACAATACTAAATGCTGGATGTGGCACAAAGAAAACTCTCATTCAGTGCTGTGTGGATATTGACACACACATATTGTAAAATTGTTTCGCATTTCATTGTAAGGTTAAACAGTGAATGCCTTATGATCCATAAACTGTACTCCCAGGTTTATATCCTAGAGTAAGGTTTCCTAATCTAGTGTCCACTGGGGCCCATAGTTAAATTTCAGGAATCCATTAACATAGACGGTTGAAAAAAATTACATCTTTACCTGAAATTCAATATTTTCCTCAATTATCAATTTATCAGTGTAGGTGAGTAGCCACAGTATTATTATAAATAACTGTGATCCTTCCTACAAACAAAATCACCATGTTCTACATTATATTATAGTTGTTGCAAATATCTTAAAAGATCATGTATGCTGAACACTGCTTTGAAATGACAGCAGGTATTAGACCCATTGTTGTATTTTATGTGGTCATAGCTTCCTGTCTTACAGATACTCCTTTGACCTATAGGTGGTCAGCCATGACAGCTATGCTTAGTAGTCATTCAACCACTGAATAGCAAAGTGTGTGTTCTCACAATGCTAACGCAGACAGCTGTGCTGCTTTCTGCTACTGCCTGTCAACAATCCTCAGTTGACACCCAGAAAGAGCTGAGTTGTTTTCATCACGTGTTAGAGTTTTACAAAATCATTAAGGGAGCCACAGCACATAAAAAGCTATGAACGCTGCAACTAAAGAAACTATACTCACATAGGAGACATTTAAGAAAATTCATGGCACCATTGCTTACAATAGTGAGAAAAAAGAAAGTGACGGATATAGCCACTCACACTGCGGTAGATTTAAAAAAAATGTAGCATAGTTACACCAGAAATACCACTGGCTAGTGACATGAATGAACTGTAACATCACGAACAGCTAAGTGAAAGAAGTCACAGAAGAATTATTACAATAGGAGTCCACTAAAATTATATAACAAGCTAAGCTATATGTCATTTGCAAATACATACATAATTGGCAAAATTAGAAGATTATAGACCTGTTTAATACTAAAGTCTGAATGGCAGATAGGAAATATGATCCAAAAGAAACACACAGGTGACCTCTATAGTAGGTGAATATTCCATTTTCTAACCTAGGTCATAAGATATTTATTTTAATATTAATAGTGTTCTTTATACTGCTCAGATTCATATTATATATTCTTTTGTGTGTGTATAATATATTTCACAATTTAAGAAAAAAATCTATCTTTAAGAGGTGGGCCAATAGTAAGAGTAACATAGTTACCTGAGATACAGCTCTTGTTTTTTGACTCAGGTCTGTCTGGCTAAAGGTTGAAGTTTCATCAGTTTCAGAAAGAGAGGGCAAACCAGAGCCTGGGGGAGTCCCTTTCTTAATAACAGAGCGTACGTAATGCCTAATGGGAACAAAAAACCACAAACTTCTGTTATTTTGATCTCCATTTAAAGTTACTAATAAAAAACTACAGTTTTGTCATGAGAAGTTCAGATTTTGTTCCTTTTGTCATTCTCATTCTCTTATCTAGTAATTTTTTTTACTTCATGTTAAGATGTTGAATCATTGCACTACTGAAAAAATACTCTGTATCAGTCAATGTATTGATGTAACAAATTTCCAGAACACTATCTTGTTTAAAGGTATGGTGGTCGTCTTTGAATTTTGATGATCAAAACATAGAAATATGACAATTGGAATTGATTTAATTAAGTATCAAAGTAATGTGTCAGCGAAATAGGGTTCAGAGTCAGAAATTTAATCGTGAGTCTTCAGCACTTACTCTTATAACCGTAACATTTGTACTAGCTACCCAAGTATGCAGTACTTCCTTTCAATTGCTGGTATGACCCCAAATCGCCCTTGCCATCTAGCATTTATAGGTGCAATAAAAAGAAGTTTCTTATAGTTATATATATTTTAGGTAATTGCGTCTCAAAGATAAAATTAAATTCTTTGTATATACACTTCATCAATTAAAATTTTTTTTTCCAGTTAGTGTTCTGTAAAACTTAATTCATTTCTAAGTAAACTTCTGTGATTTATATGAAACCGCCACTAGAGGGTAGCACAAACATATTTGTTAAGCTCCAATTCTATCAAACAAGGCCATGAGCCAAGAACAGGCAAACCTGGAGTGTCCCAATGATAAAAAGTTGTAATAGCAGTCACTTTGAAGGACTCACCAAAAAATAAGCAGGGTGGGGGATGGGGGCTTGCTCTTACGTTAACCTGAGAACTCTGTACAGCAAAGCAGGGCAAGGGACATGTCTTTTACGTAGGATGAAATGCCATTCACATATCTTTGCCTTTGGCCCTGCTAAATAAAATGAGTATGCAATGCATTCATAACAGATTCAAGCAATGAATAGATTAGTTGAATCCAATCAAGTGATGAAGTCTCCTGTATCTGAGTATTAGAATTTCATCCACCTTAATCAAGTAATAAAGCTGAAAGAAGATACAGGAATATCAATAAGGGAATAATTCAGAGGATTCAGGTTAAGAAATTAGCCCATTTGTGGTCCCTATTGGCATAGAGATTCTAAAAGCCTGGGTATAGCTATTTAAATTGTGAGGTTTGTCCTGGTGGTCTGCAGCTCCAATTCTTACAACCCATAAATCTCTGATTAGTATGCAGATTTGATTAGCCATGAGATAAACAAAAATTAGTTGAAATGGCAAAATCGTCATCTTAGTGGGTGTGATGGTTAATTTTAGATGTCAGCGTTACTGGATGGAGGGATGCCTAGATGACTGGTCAAGCTTCATTCCTGGGTGTGTCTGTGAGGGCGTTTCCAGAGGAGTCTGGTGTGCGAGTCAGTGCAGTGAGTGGGGAAGATCCGCCCTCCCTGTGGGCAGGCAATCCAATTGGCTGGGAGCCTGGATAGAGCAAAAAGGCTAAGGAAAGGTGAATTGGATCTCTCTCTGGGAGCTGGAATGCCCTTCTTCTCCTGCCTTTGGATGTCGGAACTCCAGGTTCTCTGGCCTTTGGACTCTGGGACTTGCACCAGCAGCTCCCCAGGTTCCTAGACCTTTGGCCTTCAGATTGAGAATTACACCATGGGCTTTCCTGGTTCTTTGGCTTACATACACTCCAAGTCCCCCTGGTTCTTCAGCTTGCAGATCATGGGATGTCTCAGCTTCCATAAATGCATGAGCCAACTACCCTAATAAATCCCCTCTGATATATCTATATATCTAATCTACATCTATATTTCCTATTGGTTCTATCGGGAAAGCCTTGATAAGAACAGTGGAAAACTTTAAGCATAAAATTAATTAGAAAAATTATGGAGTATTAACACTTTTATATTAAGTTTAGATACATTCTGTCTATATGCATAGGCTGAATGTTTGTAATCCTCCAAAATTCATATGTTGAAACTTAATCCTTAATGCGATGGTATTTGGAAGTGGAGCCTTTCAGAGGTAATTAGGACATGAGGGTGGAGACCTCTTAAATACATTAGGGACTTTATAAAAGAGACCACAGAGAGATCCTTTGCCCCTTTTGCCCTGTGAGGCTACAGAGGAAAAAAAATGATTGAAAAGGTTGAAAGACTTTAACTATCATATTGGGACAATTAAATTCAATTGATCTTTTTAATAGAACAAAGAAAATTTCACCTGCTTATGTTATATAAATGGGTTAGCATTTCCAGTTTTAATCTATAAATAGAAATATATGTGGAAATAATAAAAACTAAAAATGCAATAATAGTTTTACAATAAAATGCTATAATTATAGAAAGGTCACTTATTCACTCCTTTTAACATTTAGAAGAAATTTATGCAATGATGGAAAATGTTTATTTGGAATATTTGACTATCGGGAACTTAAAATGTGGCTAATGCAACGAAGGAATTTAATTTGTAATTTTATATAATATTACTTAAAATTTGCATAGCCACATGTGCTCAGTGGCTACCATATTGAATATTCTGAAAATTAAAATTTCTGAATAACTTAGATTCCTCAAAATATTTTCAATTCAATTAATATTTACTGAGTACCCATTATTTCCAAAGTACTAAGTTAAATATCAAATTGTTATAATATAGACACAAAGCCCATAAGCTAACTTTTAAGGTCTTCATCATAAGTATATATAAGCCAATGTTAATTAATTCTAAAATTTGGTGATGTTACTCATTATACCCAGAAAATTAGAGACAAATTTGAAGGAGGCAAGGCTATTAGAAGCAGACAATATTAAGCACTGATAAAGAAATCATTAATACTGTGAAAGCAAAATAAAAACTACAACTAAGCCAATCAAAGGAACAAAACCCAGAAAGGTCCAGTAGTCTGGGGCCATTAAATGTTAGGGTAATTCTAGTTACTCAAAGTCCTTAAAGTCACTCTGATATAAGAAGACAGTATACTAATAATACTGAGTATGATTCACCAAGAAAACAAGGAAGACTTTGAGTATGTTGTACTTAAGAAAAAAAGACATTATTTAATATGTTAATAATATGTGTGTTATAAACAGTTAATATAACATTAATTTGGGCCAAATTAGTGACCATGATGATAACATTGCTTTTAATTTATATTATATTACACTATCAGTTGGGATTGTTTGGATCCTAAGTGACAGAAGCCCAATTCATAGTAGCTTTAATAGGAAAAGAAACTCCATTGGCTTTTTTAACTGAAAAGTCCAGTGGGAATGGAAAACAATTTATACAATATTCTTTTACATATGTAGAAAAATAGTAATAATATAATGTGGTACATATAAATGTTGTAAGATATTTGAAGATTTTTCATATATATAGGAAGGAAATTTAAAAAACCTGAAACACATTTTATCAGCTTCACAGGTTATTCCTTTTAGGAGAAGAACTATATTCATTTAGAAAAGACCTTGATAGAACATGTTACTTGCTAGACGATGGCATAAGGGAGGAACAATGGTCTGAATGTGTGTATCCCCCCCAAATTTATATGTTGAAATTCTAAACTGTGGGGTAACGGTATTAGAAGGTGGGGCCTTTGGGAGGTGACTAGGTCATAAGGGCAGAGCACACATGCATGGGATTAGTTCCCTTGTAAAAGGGACCCTGGAGAGCTCATTCATTCCTTCTACAATGTGAGTATAAGTACATAGCTAGAAGATGCCATGAATGAGGAAGCAGGCCCTCACCAGATATTGAATCTGCTAGCACCTTGATCTTGGATTTTCCAGCCTCCAGAAGTGTAAGATAAAAAATTCTGTGTTTATAAGCCACTGGTTTATAGCATTTTGTTGTAGCAGCCCAAACAGACTAAGACAGAAAATTTGTGCTGAAAAGTGAAGCTGTTGCTATAACAACTACCTAAAAATGTGGAAGCAGCTTTGGAAGAGGGTAATGGATAGAGGCTGAAAGAGTTTCAAGGTACATGCTAGAAAAATCCTACATTGCCATAAAGACCTTTAAATGTGATTCTGGTAAGGGCCTGGAAAGAAAAGAGGAGAGTTGCCTCAGTATTCTCAGAGAATACCTAAGTAGTTGTGAACTGAATGTTAGTAGAATTGTGGATGGTAAGGGCCATTCTGATGAGGACTCAGATGGAAATGAGGAACATGTTATTGAAAAATGGAATAAAGGCCAACCTTGTTATAAAATGGCAAAGAACTTGGCTGAATTATGTTTGTATTCTAGTTTTTCGTGGAAGGTAGTATTTGTGGGAGATGAAATTAAATATTTGATTAAGAATATTTATAAGTAAAGTGCTGAAGATGTAACTTGACTTCTGTTGACTCCTTATATTAATAGTAGAAAAGAGAAATAGATTTGGAAAATTCTTAGCCTGTCCATATTGGAAAAAATGAGAAAGACTGTTTGGGAGAGAACATGGAAAGTGTGGCCAAATTTGATAAAGAGGTTACTATAGATCAGTCATCTCAATAGAAGCTAGGAGCTATTCATCCAGGAACCTATTGTCAAAGGCAGTGGAAGAATGACCCTGAAGATATTTGGGAGATCAATGGGGCTGCCCCTTCTGTCACAGGCCCAGAGTATAAAGGCCTGGGGGGCAGAAGAATTTCAAAGGAGGGGCTTCTGCTGCACTGGGCTGCTTCCTGTCATGGGCTCCACTCCCCACATTTTGTTGCTGTTCTCAAGCACAGCCCTAGGTGTGGCTTGGGCAAGCCTCCAACTAAGACAGGAAAGGGAAGGTAAAGGATAAGGCTTTTAAGGCTAGTCTTTGAGGATGCAGAACAGAACACAAAGGACAAGTTATCCTGCTCTCTGAGTAAGAATGAAGCAAGAGGGTGGAGAGGGGAAAAGATGGACAAGACTATCCAACATGATGAGAAGCTTGGGAGACTATTGATAATGGTGGCCAATGGAAATCCCCCATAGTGGAGTGGCTGAATGATTTAAGAGTGGCAGTATCCAGTGTTTCCTTTTTATTATACAGGTTGCTCAAAATCACCAAAATATAATGTCTTCCTCAACCTATCAATACTTTCCATGAAACCTGTAGAAAATTCTGCTGTAAATGCAAATAATTTGCACGAACATTTTTCTTGATTTGGGTTTGTTTGTTTGGTTGGTTTTAAGGAAAGGGAAGTAGAGGCTAATTTAGGTAAAGTAAGGTCTGGGTCTAACTGAATGAGGAACAGGAGAAAGAGAGCAGCCATGGGAGAAGAAATGCCGATGAAGGGACAGCCAAAGTGGGAAATTACAAGAAGAGATTAGCATTCTAGTTCAAGATAACAGCCTAAATACAAATGTATCCCTTTCCTTCCGTCTATATTCTGTTGGAATCTTAGAGAAATTAAAAAATAAAAGGAAAATCTCACAGAACTGGCAAAATAGAAATGCCACAATGAGAGCTGTGATACATTCCTCAGAGACAGATGAGAAGATTGAGGGCAAAACAGCCGAGCAGAAAACCCCATAATCCCATTAGGATAGGTGAGCTAATTATACAGTCACCTTCACAGCAGCTGACTCCAATAGTTACCCTCAGGACAAAGCTTCCATTGTGTCTCTAAAGTGTGAACTTTTAATTGGAAGATTATGCCTGGGTGATGGGGGAAGAGAAGGAGGGCAGGACCTCAAACACTGGATGCAATTATGAGCACCGGGAAGATGAGGAGCCATGATATCCAGGAGAGCCACCTGTTCTCCCACCTCCTGCACAATCACTGAAGCAAGGACTCCTACATTCAGGGTTCCAATTATTTATGAAAAATAAGTTCTTCAAGGTACAACTATAGAATCTGAGACATGCCTTTATAATAGTAATTATTATATTTTATTGTAATTATATACTTATATTAATAAATGCAGCTTTCCCCAGAAGTTGATATCTATGAGGGGCAAAGTTTTATTTTTCTACCTTCAAGTGAAATATAGTGTCTTGCTATATTAGTCTGCTTGGGCTGCCATAACAAAATTAAAGCTGTGTGCTCACATGTCCTTTCCTCAGTGCGAGTATTTGGAGACAGAGATGCACTTTCTGTTTCTTCTTAAAGGACACTAATCCTATTGGTCCTGGGCCTCTTCCTTATAACCTCACTTCACCTTAATTACTTCCTTAGAGGCCCATCTCCAAATATAGCCCCAATGGGAATTAGGGTTCAATATATGAATTTAGGGGAGACAAACTTTTGGTCCATAATATTCTACCTATGGACTCCCCACACACAAATTCATGTCCTTCTCACAGGCAAAATACACTTACCCCATCCCAATGACCACGAAAGTTTTAACTCATTCCAGCATCAACTTTAAAGTCTGCAGCTCAAAGTTTCATCTGATAATCATCTACATCACATATGGGTGAGCCTCAGGGACGTAGGATTCATCCTAAGGCAAAATTCATCTCCAGCTATGAACCTGTGAAACTAGACCAGTTACGTGCTTCCAAATACAATGGTGGAAGAGGAATAGGATAGACATTCCTTGCTCAAAAGGGAGAAATAGGAAAGATGAAAGGGGTGACAAGTCCCATGTAAGTCCAAAACCTAGCAAGGCAAATTTCATTAGAGCTTAAGGTTCAAGAATATTCCTCTTTTGTTTGATGTGCTGCCCTCTGGGCCCTCTGCAGGGGCAGCATCACCCCAGGCTCTGTAGGGCAGCCCAGCCCCCTTAGCTGTCTTCGAGGCCCAGCTGGCCTGCTGAAATCTGGGAGAAAGCAGCCTTTCCCCCTGGGCCTGTGGTGGGAGTAACAGCCCAGAAGATTTGTGCATCACTTCAGGGGTCATTCTGGCCTTTTCTTGAAGGATAAGACATGTTTGCAGCTGGATCGCTCTATGGTCCTGTCCCAGAAATTTCACAGCCTTCCTTCATTTGGTCCCATTTTCATCTCTTTCAGTTCAAACTGGTAGTATTTCTGCTAAAATAATCTATACCACATGATAAGATTACGGGTATAATCCTATAATCTTTTTATCTGGTGATAGTCTAACTACACCCTTGGCGTTCTCTTCAAAACACACTTTCTCATTTTTTGCAATGTGGACAGGTTGAGAATTTTCCAAATCTTTATGCTCTGGTTCCGTTTTGCATAACAATTCCTTCTTCAGTTCATCTCTCTATTGCGTTTTTACTATAAGCAGTCAGGAGAACCCAGCCACACCTTCAACATTTTACTTAGAAATCTCCTCGGCTAAATAGCAAATATCATTGCCCACAAGTTCTAACTTTCATGAAACACCAGAACACAATTCAGCCAAGTTCTTTGCCACTTTATAACAAGGATTACTTTTCCTCCAGTTTCAAATAATATGTTCTTCATTTTCACCTGAGACCTTACCAGAAAGGCCTTTACTGTCCATATTTATACCAACATTCTGTTTATAATTGTATATTCTCTAAGAAGATGGAAGTGTGCTCTCCTCTTTTCTTTCTGAGCCCTTATCAGATTCACCTACCAAAAGTCCCTTCAGGTAATGTAGGCTTTTTCTAGCATGTATCCCTAAACTCTTTCACTCTTTACCCGGTACCCAGTTCCAAAGCCACTTCACATTTTTAGATATTTGTTATAGCAACATCCCACTTCTCTGTTCCAAAGACTGCATTTGTTTGCTCAGGCTGCCATAACAAAATACCATGGGCTAGGTGGCTTAAATAAGAGAAATTTATTTCCTCACAATTCTGGAGACCGGAAGTGTGAGCTCAATAAGGGCAGGTGCCAGCAGGGTTTGTTTCTTAGGAGGGCTTTCTTCCTGGCTTGCACACAGCTGCCTTTTCTCTGTGTGCTCACATGGCCTTTCCACCATGTGTGCGTGGAGAAAGAGAGAGAGAGCACGTCCTCTGGTGTCTCTCCTCGTAAGGACACTAATCCTATCAGATCAGCACCGTACCCTTACAACCTTATTTAACCTTAATTAATTTCTTAGAGGCCCCATCTCCAAATACAGCCACACTGGGGGTTAGAACTTTAACATATGAATTTGAGGGGAAAATAAAAATTCAGTCTGTAACACTTACACATAAAAGGTGAGCAAAAACTCTTTTTTAATTAAGTGAATTTGTGTAATTGTAAGCTACGAAAGGTCAAGGAAATATCCTTTAATATGTGTGTCTGTGTGTGTGTGTGTTATAGCCTTATTTTTAAATAAATATTCTTTAAAATGCTCTCATTTAGTGTTATCTTTAAGCACATACATCACAAAATATTCTGTTAACGAGATGCATTTGTAAGAAAGAATGTTATACACTTACGTTTCTTTTGGAATTGTAAACGGAGTCATTCCATAATTCAAAAATGGACTTGAAATCTCAAGAAACTGTTCAGGCTTCTTTATTATTATATCTAAAAAATAACAATTAGGAAGTGTGATGTACATTTTTTTAATCTTTTATAATTGCATAAAGAATTTAATATTTAATACAAACTGTTTGGATTAACTATTTACTCAGCAAATCTCAACAGAGTTAAATAGGAATGTGCAAAGATACATAAGGTTTTCTTATTGAAAGAGCTTACAGATCTTGCCAATATCAGATTCTTTTGTCTACTCTTCAGTTGCTTTCCAGATTACTTGAAACAATTAAGTTTCAAAGGAGAAAGTTAGCAATGTCGTATAGAGTTATTCCTTGACATTTGCTATTTCAAGTACAGGAATGACTTTTCATACAAGTTTTTTACTTAAAAATATGAGTTCCCTTAGTTAACCTCTACACCACAGTTGCTTAGGGCATGAAGAAGAAATGTGAACTAATATAAGGAGATAATAGTGGAAGAACAAAAAATGTAACAAAGTAAAAGCTCATGAGTAGAAAAGAAAGCAGCAGGTCAGGAGAGGATTTGTGGATATTCCTAAAAGACCCTGAAGGTGATCTAGAAGTAAGAAATTCTTAATGAATAATGGGCACAGCATGTGTATCACCATGGTGAACACTGAAATTAGGGGTGATTATTAGGAAAGAAGTGAGGCTATGACACAGTATACATAAATTTTCTCAGATTGTTCTGTATTGTCCTCTAAAATGATCTCCTTCCCCATTTTCTGTTAATTTTCACTTTAAATATTGAATCCAATGGAGAGAAGAAAGACAATTATGTGAAGAGCCTCTAGGCAGGCCACTGCCCTTATGGAATTCTACCAAATGTTAGATATTCATCCCCAGTTTACAAAAGAATATTTATTTACCTAGAATTATACAACTATCAGTAACAAAAATCAGAAGTTACTAGTATGTTCACTACTCTTACTTTCATTCAGCTATTCCTCGATGCTCTGAATGAACAAATATTTTAAGTGGCTCCATGCATTTAACTAAAATAGCATTGAAAAATAAATGATTTTTTTTTTCCTTTCAACTGTTATGCGGATGCTGATCTTTGGTTCAGGAAAGACAATAAAGGAAGGAAGGAAGGAAGGAAGGAAGGAAGGAAAGAAGGAAGGCAGGCTGGGAAGTTCTTTTAACCCAAAGAGCAGATGTACTTTGTTGGCACCAACAGCCCATTGCAGAAACTCAAGGAATGTAAGGAAATAATTGAAATAATTAAGTAGGAAGGGGAGAGGAAGTTGGACCTAAGTAAAAAATGAATTGATCATTTTTCCTCTCCATCTTAACCAGATATTTCTTTAATCTTTGTTTCTTTCTGGCAAGGATAACATATGTTGTGCTAGAGAAATCTTTGCTACCAGCTGTATTGGCTGTGTCAATGTAGGCAGACAGCAAATGTGAGGAAAATTACATGGTTAACAGTTGTTATTTATATTTTTAAAATGTATAAATTATGGCAGGACGTAGGAAGCAAGGAACAGGTAAATATTCCAATCTGTGTGGCTACTGCAGTTTTAGGATCCTGAGTACCCCTGAGATTTATGTATTACACTAGGATATGGTTCTCCTGCCATCTGCAGTGAAGGATTAGCAACACTGTAGCAGCAAGAACCACAGCAATTCAGAGACATTTCCACCACCAGTAGAGGCACAAGCCATAGTCCATGGTTCATGGCAACAGCCATTTAAAGCACATTTATAAGCTTAGCAGAGATGCCTTCAGTAAATGGCACAATATATGTTCATTGTGGTTTTGCCTTTGTTGTTCATTCAGGTAACAGACCTCTGCATGCAGCTCCTAATTCAGTAACCTCTAGAATGTGATATACTGTTACTGAAATAGTAGAATTAGAAAGGGTATTAGAAAAGATAAAGGGAGAAAATGCAAAAGCAAAGAAATTAACAAAGAAATATAATCAAGAAATATTATGTAATATTATCAAAAGGCTATTTTGAACAAAGATAATTTAAGCCTCTTGGAAAGAGAACATATACATATAACACACACACGTGTGTATAACCCATACCACTCCAAATCTTCATCATCCTCCTACAAATGCTAAATTACCTAGGGGAAAGCTATATATGTTGAATAAACATACACAAATTATGTATTATTCTTCTAATTATTAATGATTCTTATTTTAATCCCCTGCCTTCATATTAAATGCTTCTGCTTTAAAATTGGTTTTTCATGTATGGTCTCTTGCCATCTTGGCCCCACTTCCATTCGAACTTGGTGCTCATGGAAAAAAAGAGTAAGAATGTATAGACTTATAGAGAACAAAAATTAAAGGAATGAAGAATCAGACATAAATAGAATTTATAATTGAATTGCAAGAATAAGAACAAGGTGGGAACACTCCCCTCCCTGCCCTGAGCCCATGGGAACCTATTTATTTCTGAGGCCATTGTCACTCACAAAGGAGCTACAGGGCAGTATTAACACAGGAGCCAGTTCAGGGCAGAAGTTCTATTTCTATAAGAGTTTTAAATATAAATTCGTAATTCAAACATTATATTCTGCAGGATACTCTATAGTGATTTCCACATTAGAAATTCACTCCAGCAATTTTATATATGCTACTTAAGTTTCTTTATCATTTGCTGCAAACTACTTTTCTATCACACCAATAGTAACAATGCCATCACTCAAAGAATGACTTTGATAGAGCTGGCTGATTTAGATATGAACCAAACTGCTCAGCTCCTGAGATGTGGAGAATGGATCCTTTAAAGACATAAAATTTGGACATAAAATTAAATGTAGATTTCAGGTGCAAGTTGAGTGCTTTGCCTTGACATACATCTTTCACCACAAATGAAATGATTACACTTTCATAGAGAAGAAATAATTAGAAAGATTTGAAGACAACAACACATACCTTGAGGTTCATCTGTTATAACTTGTTCTTTTTTTGGACGAATGAGTTTCCAGGGAGGTATGGGAGGTGGCTTTGGTGGTGCTACCAGGGGACAAGACCTACTTCTAGTCACCAGCACAGGATGGCTACAGATGTGTGAAAGACCATATTCTCTAAGTTTCTCAGCAGAATCTGCCTAAAAGATGGAAAGAAGATTCAAAAGGATTCTTCCAATTGCCTCCTGTATTTAAAATAATACTTCTGTCGATATAAACATACTATCACCACCACACTGATAACAGTGGTAATGAAAAAATCACCACCCACATTTCTCTGTATAATCACTATCACCATCTTTTAAATTTTCTGGGGTGCTGTTTCTTTATTTACAAAGTGAGAGATTAGAACTAGAAGATACTTCTCAGTTCTAAAAGCTTAAGATTCTATGAGATGGCAAAAAAAATCTTAGCTCATCAGTTTCCGTCCAAAATTAATCAGCTGTTATTTTTATAGGTTAAAGCTTTAACTCTAATGCTTAATAGGTAAAGTTTGTTTTTTAATCACCAGCAATTGCTACCTAGTGTTCAAAAATATTCAGTCTTGAGTGTGTTCAGATCAATGAGGTAGTTAAGGGGTTGGCTTATCTCCAGCTCACGCCCTCATCACTAACAGTGGGTTCCTCCACAGGAAATCCCCGTGGGCAATGGAGGCATTCATAGAAGTTCAGGGAATAAAGGCTTCCTGTGTCCTGCCAAATCAAGTAGTTTTCCCAGGCAGATACTTCTCTATTCAAATGTTCAGATCTCCTGAAGCCAGTTTGCTTTGGAATAATTCAGAATAACATTTAAGCAGAACTTAAGTTACTGATTTATGGCTGAAATATGCCATAAGGAATAAAAAAATATGTGAATGATAAAGTAATATATACTATAGCCAAATTCTGACTTTCACAACTTTCTTTAACATTTAAAGTAAAATAAAAGAAAATATTAACTGCATTAAAGTTAGCTTCACCAATAACTATTTTTCTTTCCGATCATTTTGCATCATTGATTTCTATGCAATAGCAACAATTGAGATTATAAATTTACAAAACAATTCTTTAAATAAGAACCAGAAACCTAGTTATCAGTCTATTCCAAATTATTACTCCAACTTGAACCTCCCTTGCTTTCCTGACCCTGCTTCTATAGAGCTCAATCTACACTTCCCTGAGCCAAAAAATAAAAGTACCCATGAGAGAGTTCTTCTCAAAGCCAGAAAAATAATTTTAAGAAGGAGTTAATCAGTGCATTAATGCAAAGCCATTTGAAAGTATTGTAAATATTGAAAATACAGAGAAAAGTGAGTCAACACTTTTAAAAAGTGGCCTAAGTAACAAGTAGAGGAACTCTTATTTTCTCTTTATCCCTTTTGTAGATTTTAGCAATTTGCCAAAAATATTCAGAAACTTCTGGAATTATGTCTTAGAATGTTTTAAATAGATCATAGATGATCTAAAATCTAGACCTTTTATCTACAAGTTTAACCCTACCAAGTTTTAAAATTTTCTAGGAGTGAACTCAACGCTTGAAAGTGATCCTTTCAGTGGAAAGTTAGGGGAGAATTTTAGGTTATTCAATGAGACAATGCATCAGAATAGTATTTTTAAAAAGGTGCACTACTATAAAAGTTACATTTAAATAATATCCAAAATAGAAGTCATACTTAAAGTAGTATTTACAAGTTGAATAAGTTCCAGACATTTTATTAGTCATAATTTTTGGTCTCTGTATATGAATTTCTCCTTACGATTGCAACCAACATTTTAATCTAAAAAGACTTTCTTTTTTGATCTGTCGAGAGTTAGAAAATAAAAAGCACTTTGAACATGTAAAGTACTGGTCCAAATAGCAAAGTACAGTATTAGCACCTATTTATAGTTTCAATAATCCGCCAAAGTACTAACTTGATTTAAGCATGAGAAACTTAAATAAGACAATTCCTCATTCTTCATTTTATTTTCAACATACTGCACTATATTTCTGATTCATATAAAGTAATGCTATTAATAATAGTTACAGTTTAATGTTAAGAAACTATGTTAAAGGATTTCAAGTTTCCTTGGGTTACAGTTAGGGGCAGAGAGGGATTTATAATAGTGCCTGGATCATTGAATAAGCACTCAATATGTGTCTGCTGAATAATTCATGCATAAGACTTAAATTAGAAGTCTACTTTCTTAAGACCCTTTCATTCTTTTTACTTCATCTCATTTCAAACATTTTAAAAGAAACAGGAGTAGGGATTTAAGCAGGTGGGGGAGGCTTTTTTAAAATTCCCAGATTACCCATCTAAATAAAACTATATCCATTTAGAATACCCAAAAGGAGGAGGATGTTGAATAATATAGGGTAATTCGTGACATCTTGCTCTTTTCCAAGTTTTGCTCTTGATTTTCTTGTATTTTTCACTACTTCTTTAAATAAATGTAAGTTATTGACTTTATTTTACTTTTCGATCTCACTGTCTTTGGCGCAGTAACTTTGAGCAGTGTACTCCATTTAACAAAATTTCATTAGGACAGAAATTGTCTCCTACAGGTTTATTGTTAAAATATTATATCTCTATTATATTCTGATATTTACCAGGGAAACGAGTTCACTCTCATAAACTGCTAACCTATAAAAATCAGCAGGCAAGATACGGAGATCATAATACCATAGTTAGTTCATTACAGTCTTGAGGGTCACTTAATTACTGTTCCAGACAGTGGATTAATTCCAGAACCTCTGGGCACCTTAAATAATTTTCAGCCCCCAAAGGAAGGATTTGTAACAATTTTTATGTCCTGACTCTCACCCATACACCAAGCTGCCTTTAAGACTTCTCCCCTTACAATCTGTTCAATCTCTAGCAGTTCCCTGAACCCAGTGGCATCTCCTTCATCTCCAGACTTTCCAACATAAAATTCCTTTTGCTTCGAACACACTTTAGTCTATTTACTTGTATACCCTCAGAACATACCACATTGTTTGGCATATATTACATAATTAATAAACATCTGTTAAATTAACCAATGAATAAACAGATATGAGGTTTTAGTCTTTAATTAGCCTTTTAAAATCAAAACTAACTTTGTGTTTAAATCTTAGTTTCTCAGCAGCAACACCAAAAGTTCAAGTGGATTATTTTGTATACTTTTCTTTTTATAATGCGTTCATCCTATGCTTTCATTTTGTGGTTTTAAAAGGAATTTGAGTACTGCTCAGACACTAAGCCATGGCACTCCACAAAGCACGGCTGGTGCTCTTTAGTGGCCCTATGAGTTACAGTCTTTACTCTCAGGGATATCTGAGACAGCACCTAGGCCTGTGGCATGTAAAGAAGTTAAAAAAAAAAAAATTAGAGATGAGAAGACCAGCCCTAATCTCAACAAGAGGCTCAATTTGGAAAAGGCTTTAGATACACACTTGGATTGTGGAATGATCCTGATTTGAAGATCCAGTCTAAATTAGTTTCTTCTACTTACCCATGGCCAATATTATTTGATTTTGGATTAAAATTAGTGAAACTACCATAATCTCTATATTCATAATGGTACATTCTATCCTATCCTCTTTACAGTATTACCACTGTTATTTGGTAGATTTTTGCAGGAAGGAATGATTTCTATCTAAAAAAAGGGGAGAAGAAAGAAAGAAAAAAGAAGAAGAGGACAAATGATAACATTATACCCCTTGGGCATAATCTAAGAGACAAATGTAATGCACATAGTAAAGTCTAACAATCATTCAATTGGAATATTTACATTTCAAGCCAATTTCTATTCAAGTTTTAAAACTCAGCTTTTACTAACTCACCAAATGAACATTTATATGTAATTATATCCCTGCATCGTCTGTTCTTATACTTCGATGTAGTGATGTCAGAACCTCAAATCCTAGCAATAAAGTGCTAGATGTCTAAAGTCTCCAAACAGGGTTAGGATCCAGAAAGCCCCAAATGGATAGGGAATTTGTCTAAATAAATTGTTTAGTAATTTGATGAACTTTACCATTATAAGGGAAGGAGAACACTTGTTTTTCTGTCTAAGAACAAAAGATAGCTTAAAAAATTATGACAGTGCATAAATACTATACAACTATTAAACATATATTGACTAAAACTTTACACCATGAAAAAATGTTAATAATATATTAAGTGAAGAGCTGGTTTCCAAATGGAACATAAAGTATGATTTCACTCTGTAAAAAAAGTACACACATACAAACACAGAATGAACACATAGAAGAAAAATCAAAAGATATATGCCAAAATGTTAATATTGCCTATGACCAGCCACTTATACTATGAATATTTTAACTGTATTCTCTTTGACTACATTTTCTAAATTTTCTACAATTTGTTAAATTTGTGAGACAAAAATTAATAATCATTTATTTTATATTACTTTACGATACAAGGAAGATCACAGCAGTGGCTCTCCAGCCTGAGGGTGAATTCATTTAAATAATCTTACGTTAAGAGTATATGTGTGGCCAATTTATGGGAAGGTCATTAATTATCATCTAGAAATGATTTCCATGAGTTTCACTGAAAAAATATAAATTTTATATCTTTCCTTTTATATATAATAGAAGGACCTACAAAAATTAAATGTGACTATATATTTTTTCTTTTTTTTATAATTAGAACTATTGCAATAATCTAAGATAATTTTGGCTAGGCCAGGTCCCTTAGGTCAAGTACTTAATTTTAAATACAAGGGAAATGAAATCCAGGGATAGAATTTTAATTAAATTCCGGTGCCCCTTCTACAATGCACACACACACACACACACACACACACACACACACACATGCACGCACGTGTGCGTGCACAATTAAATGACTTTGTATTTCCTGGTCTTGACTGCTTACCATCTTCTCTAATGCAAAGATCTTGTTTTCAAACAAATAGAGAGGTGTAAAGGTAGCACATATAACCATATGAGGGGACTGTATTGCTGAAGAACCTGTAAAACAAACATATTTTGTGTCATCAAAATTATAGTAAAAATGGGTCTGTGAATAGGTCTGTCCACATTGTTCAAATTCCTTAATGAACTTATCTTTGCTGGTGAAAAACATGTAAATGACTCAAAATGACTTTATGAAGATTTATGATTTAACATTTATTTAAAATGTTAAATCTTAAATATGCACCTGTTTTATGAACTCTCATTAGTTTTAAGTTCATAGTAGTACTATTTAATTACTTGACATTATTTTACCTAACCACAGAAGATTTATCATACAAACACCGTCCAGTTATTAGTCAACGTAGCACAGAATGGTCCACAAATGAGCAGGTCCAAAAGGAATGATTTTTAAATTGAGGCATTTCTTTGCTTTCATAGATAGAATCTTTATTCCATTTTGAACTTAAAGAAAGTCCAGGATTTTGATTCTATGTCATTTCAAAAACAAATAAAACATAAATACAATGAATCCTTACATGAAGATAGAAAGCATAATTCATTTTGAAAGGTTTAATGCTGGTAGAATTTGCTGTTGAACATTGCTTATTTGTTTGTTCAATTTTTTTCTTTTTTTCTTTGTCTCTCTCTTTTTTTTTAATAGAGACAGGGTCTCCCTATGTTGCCAACGCTGTTCTCAAACTGCTGGCCTCAAGCGATCCTCCCGCCCTGGCCTCCCAAAGTGCTGGGATTATAGGTGTCAGCTACTACACCTGCCCTCACGTTTTTCTTAACATCCCTGAAATTGCTATATTTGATTCAGTATTCTTTTGTTCTACAAACATTCTGGACAAACCAATAGAAGTCAATTTATTTTAGTCTCTTCCTTTTATTTTTAATAAAAAATTTGTTTTATTCTTTTCCTAACTTACATATTTACAATTAACTATATTAGATAATATATTTACAAAAGAATGTTTTTAGGGCCACAAAATATAAATTAGGTATCAGCTCAGTATCTCTCTTAAATGAAGATGTGAAATATGGCAAACTTATAGAAACATATTTTTACATTTAAAAATTAAACTTTGTACATTTCTCGCAGACCTTGCTAACACATATAGGTCACCTTTTCCTATACTACTTATTTACCTATGCTATCTTTGTTTGATGATGATAGTTATAATCTTAAGTCTATGCATGTTGTCTCCCCGACTAACTTTTAAGGTCTTTTTGTGCAGAGGCTGAATTAATAATTTGGTTTATTCCACAAAGGACCTTGCATGAAATAGTATATTTTAAAATTTGACTAATGATCTCAAGATCAAAGATGTAACAAAATAATTATTCCTCTTAAAAAGAATGAATATGAACAAAAATACTTTGCATGTGCTTCTATCATCAAATAAAACCATCCGGTACACCCGCTTTGAACCAGAGTGACCCTGGTTAGCAATGACCAGCAAATTATAGTCCAGTTTCTTTGCTCACTGATCATTCCAGTCAAAGCCCTCCAATAAGTCCTCTAGTCAAAAGAAAGATTAAGAAATGTCTCTAGGCCTTGGCTGAGAGACGAAAGCTAGTTATGTGGAGGAAGTTCCTAACAGTGATGACTGATAAATATTGAAATGGTTAAATTTTACAGTTTCTCATCTATCTGCAGAACTTTCCACTCAAAGAAGGGGAAGAGATTAAATGCTCTTTCCAGGTATTTTCCAGGTTCAAGATTAACCAGCTTGCCCTCTGCATCTTAGGAATGTATGAAAAGCGGGGTGGAAGAAGGAAGAGTGAGAACTCTGCTCTGAGTCTGACTACTGAGAAGGATTAGTCTCTCTTCGAGAAAATCAGCTGAAGTTTCAGACGTTAAACGCACAACCTGCTTCTTCCAGTCCTGTAGTACTTTGATGTTAGTAAAAGCATAAGGAAATCAATGGTAATCATTTTAAACATTTGTAGACAACAAAACTGGAAATATAGAAAGTAGAAAAATTAAACACATGATTGTGATATCTTTAGCAGCCTGGGATTGATTGACTAGAGAAATCAAAGTTTTGGGCATCACTTGAGGGCAGTGAGTTAAAATAGAAATAGTTATTAGTGAGGCAAATAACAGAGTGGATTAGATATGAATGGCTGGTATTATCTGCACATAAATACAATATGTTTAGATAATTAACCTTTCATGTTAAATAATCATTAACATGTAGCTAGAAATTTACCATAAAGAGCTCCTTCCATGGATCCAGAAGTGGAAGGAATGGTAATAACTAAGTCTTGGACAACAGTAGGATGGCAATATGGATTGAGTGATAAAGCAGTACGATCATGGAACATGAAAGGCATTTGATCATTTTTGTTGCAAGAACAAATCAAGGAATGAATGGCTTAAAGCAGTATTTCCTAAAATGTCTTTCCTGAACTATAAATCAGTCCAACAAGATCGTTTTTTGGGAGTTCTAAATGGTCCAAAAGTGAAGAAGTCCCACAGTTAACAAAAAATCAATTATCAAAGAATGACATTCCCTCCCATATTTCATCCTCTACTTAGTTTTCAATATAACACCTATTAATATCTCAATGAATTTATAGTCTTTGGAATATATCCTGGAACATGCTGGCTTAAAGTAGGATTGATTTTAGTATTTTAATTAGATTTATCTTAGAAAATAATTATTGACACAAATAATAATTGCAGTATAATGTTTGTGTGAAAATGAAATTACTGTTTGTAGTAGACTACCAGTTAGAAATAAGCTTACCAATGCATGACACAAAACTCAACTAACAACAGCCAAAACAAATAGTGGTTTATTCGTCCCATGCAACAAGCAGTCTGAAGACATGCAGATGCACTATTGGTTCAGCTATTGAATGAGGTGGATGGATGTTGCTGAAATTTGTTTGGCTTTTCTCTAACACCTATTACTTCCCACTTTTAAGATTATTTCAAAGTTCAAGGCAAGATTAAGATGGGGAGGAGGGCAATGTCAGCTGCATCTGGGCTCCTGCTTAGGAAAAGCAAACACTTCTACAGAAGCCTCAGAAGACATTTATTTATTTGTATGTACTTTACTAGGATAAGCACAAGTGGTCAGTGCTACCTGATCACAAAGGGAACTTAATATGTGTATATTTTACTTGAGCTCGAGACATTATCTATCTGAAAAAAATTGAATTTCTCTAATAAATCAGAAGGGGTAAGATAGATACCAGTGTCCATTATAAATCCTAAATAGATCAAGCAAGAGTCTCACAGTAGAAAAATTACTATGAGCCCCTTAGCACACAGTTAAAAAAATGATAACAACCAAGATGAAAAGACCTGAGGATAGTATTTGCTATTTTTAATAAATTTTGATATATAATTCTCAAGTACCAAAGTAGAAGCATCTTATTGATTTTCTCTGACATAATATTCCTTATAACAATATTTCTCAATAATTACATGTATACTTTGTTTCATTGTAACATTATTTTACAATGCTTAGTTTTTCTTTTGCTAATTATTAATGAAAATTGTGTTAGTGGTTGTAATACTGTAGAGAAAGGAGAGATAAATAAACATGAATGTGAAATGACTAGATACACACTTGTTTATCCAGATTGAGCAGAGAGTGTTTTTTTTTTTAAGTTGATATTTTATTTGGCTTTAAGCATGTAACTGTTTTTCAAGTATATAATAAATTATTATTAACTACAGTTGCCATGCTGTATATTAGCTCTCTAGTGCTTATTCATCTTATAACTGAAAGTTTGTACTTTGTGACCAACATCTCATTTCGCCTGTGTCCTAGTCCCTGGCAACCACCATTCTACTCTCTGTTTCTCTCAGTTTGACTATTTTAGATTCCAGATATAAGTCATACCATGCATTTTTTTTCCTATATCTGGTTTATTTCACTTGTCCTCCAAGTTCATCCACATTTTCACAAATGGATTTCCTTCTGTTTTAAAGCTTATATTCCATTGATTGTGTGTATAATAATTTCTTTATTCATTCATACGTCAGTGAACATGTAAGTTGTTTCCGTATCTTGGCTGTTGAGAACAATACTGCAATGAACATGAGGGTGCAGGTGTCTCTTCGAGATACTGATTTTATTACCTTTAGATATATACCCAGTAGTGGCATTGCTGGGTCATGTGGTAGTTCTACTTTTGCTTTTTTGAGGAACATCCATAATGGCTGTGCTAATTTACATTACCACCAACAGTGTACAGGTTCACTTTTCTCCACATCCTTGCCAACACTTGCAGTCTCTTGTCTTTTTGATAGTAGCCATCCTAACGGGTGTGAGGTGATATCTCATTGTGGTTTTGATTTGCATTTCTCTGATGATTAGTGATGTTGAGTACTTTTCATATACCCATGGACCATTTGTATATCTTCTTCGGAAAAATGTCTATTGAGATTCTTTGCCCATTTTTT
Source organism: Propithecus perrieri (assembly GCA_963574695.1). Classification (NCBI taxonomy): domain Eukaryota; kingdom Metazoa; phylum Chordata; class Mammalia; order Primates; family Indriidae; genus Propithecus; species Propithecus perrieri. The sequence goes on along the minus strand of CAUYRB010021853.1, from coordinate 21,077 downwards.
AATCGGGTTATTTGGGTTTGTTGTTATTGAGTTGTATGAGTTCTTTACACATTTTAGATATTGACTCCTTATATTGAATAAATGGTTTGCAAATATTTTCCCCCAGACAATGAGGTCTTAATGGGTATTTTTTGGCATCAGGGCGCCAGCTGATTCTCTTCCTGGTTAGAGCTCTCTTGCAGATGGCTGCCTTCTTGCTATATTCTCGCCTGGTGGAGATAATGGTTAATGGACATTTTTTTTGTTTTTAGAAATACAGTCATTGAAATATTGTGTAATGTCATAATAATTACATATGCAATATATATTACATGCATGGCATATAATGATAAAAAAGGTGAGGACAAAGACAAAGAAGAATTTGTATTTACTGAAATTTTTTTCTGATATGGGGCACTGTGATGAGTAGTTTGCACACATTATCTCAGGGCTGACTGATGCTAATCAAACATTTTATATGGGATTGCAATATTTAATGTTTTTTTTTTTAAGAAAAACACCAGTGTTTGGTCAGGGGTGGACTTTTAAATATTTAATAAGTGATATGTCATGGACATGAACCAACTAGAATAGAAGTTGTTTATAAACATTGGTATTACTATACTGGTGCTGTCAGGTAAATATCAATCTGTAAAATCTGGATAGCAATGTGATATGAAATAGAGTTTTATTCATCTTAGGTTTATTCATCTTATAAATGGGGACTTAGGGGACCAGTAACTCCACGAAGTATCAAATAAAACACTACGCATATGTGTGCATACTAAATGTCTTAGTTTACTCTGTGTGCTATAAAAAAATACCTGAGACTGAGTAAATTTTTATTATTTTTAATTATTTTGTATATATAATAGTTTTACATATTTATGGGGTACATGTAGTGCTTTGATACAGACATACAGAGTGTAATGATCAAATCAGGGTAACTAGGGTATCTATTGTCTCAAGCATTTATCATTTCTTTGTGTTAGGAACATTCCAATTCTGCTATTTTAGTTATTTTAAAATATACAATAAATTGTTTTTAACTATAGTCACTCTATTTTGTCACTGACTACAAAATCTAGTAAATTTTATCTAACTGCATTTTGTACCCATTAACCATCTTCTCTTTATCCCCTACTCCCCACTATCCTTCCCTGCCTCTGGCAATCATCATGCTACTCTCTGTCTCCATGACTTCCTTTATTTTAGCTACCACATATGAGTGAGAACGTGTGATATTTGTCTTTTTCTGCTCAGCTTACTTATTTCACTTAACATAATGTTCTCCAGTTCCATCCATGTTGTTATAAATGACAGGATTACATTGTTTTTTATGATTGAATAATATTTAATTGTGTATATGTACCATATTTTCTTTATCCATTCAGCCATTGATGGAAACTTAGGTTGATACCACACGTTAGCTATTATGAATAGTACTGCAATAAACATGGGAGTGCAGATATCACTTCGATATATTGATTTCCTTTCTTTTGGATATATACACAGCAGTGAGATTGGTGGATCATTGGTTAAAGACTCTGGGACATTAGTCTGGACAAATATCTTTTGAATAATGCCTTAAAAGCACAAGTAACCAAAGTAAAAATGGGCAAATGGGATCACATCAAGCTAAGAAGCTTCTGTACAGCAAAGAAAACAATCAACAAAGTGAAGAGAAAACCCATAAAATGAGAGAAAATATTTGCAAACTACCGATCGGACAAGAGATTAATAACCTGAATATATAAGTATCTCAAACAACTCAATAGGAAAAAATCAAATAATCCAATTCAACAATGGGCAAAAGATCAAAATACACAGTTCTCAAAAGAAGGAATACAAATAGCAAACAGATATATGACAAAATGCTCAACATCACTAATCATCAGAGAAATGCAAAGCCAAGCTACAATGAGATATCATTTCACCCCAGTTAAAATGGCTTTTATCCTACAGACAGGCCATGACAAATGCTGATGAGAATGTAGAGAAAAGGCAACGCTTGCACACTATTGGTGGGAATGTAAACTAGTACAGCCACTATGAAGAACAGTATGGAGGTTCCTCAAAAAGCTAGAGACTGGGTAATTTGTAAAGAACAGAAGTTTATTTCCTCCCTGTTCTGGAGGCTGGAAAGTTGAAGATCAAGTTGCCAGCATTTGGTGAAAGCCTTTTGGCTGTGATAGTCCATGGTAGAAAGCAGAAGGGCAAAAAGAGGGTGAGAGAGAGAGAGAAAAGAGGGCCAAACACCCCTTTTTATAATGAATCCACTCTTGCAATAACTAACTCATTCCCTTGATAATGGCATTAATTCTTTATTCATTCCACCTTCATAGCCTAATCACCTCTCATTAGGCCCCACCTCCCAACACTGTTGCATTGAGGATCAAATTTCTAACACATAAACTTTGTCAGGCACATTCAAGCCATAGCATTAAGTATTTGGAAAAATAGAGAAGGTTCATAATTTTCATAAGATTCTAAAAATATGTTATTAAAAAAAGATAAAATTTGGAAAACGTCTCAAATGATACTTGGTTCATTACCCTTTGTAAATATGTTGTCTGATTCTATAAAATAAGAACACTCATAATGCTTTCTGATTTTATTAGATATAAAGAAAAGTGTTTTTAGGATATCTTGAAGACAAATGTTTGAATCTAGGGGTTCACTGTCTTTCAGTGAACTATCAATGACCCAAACCAGGGGATTTCCTTATCTATCTTTCCAGATGTTGGAGCAGCTTGTCATTGAATTAGCACAGCTGCATACAATCAAGTCTAATAATTGAGGAATAAATTTAAGAAAAAAAAAAAAAGAGCCACACTGGGATGATGATATGACATCTAAAATCTTAATCTCTAAAACTGCCTTGCATTTTCTACAATATTTATGAGTCTTACATGGCCTCCCACTGCTATATTAATTATATGTATTTTATTGCCTAAGAGAGAGTTTTGACACATTGGTGTGATTTAGATGTCTTATTTTCCATGTGATATAGCTATTTTTGTTTCCTAGAAGCATATTTCAGAAGACTCTGCTATAAAATATGTAAAATTACTTAAATACCACTTTAATCATTGATTTCATTTTATGTTAAACATTTACTGTCTTAATAATTAACAATTTCTGCCACCTGAAATGTTAATTCAGAGTGAGACTAACCCCAAATTACTACAAGGCTACTACAAATTCATAAGAGATATTTGTTAAAGATTATGAACCTTTTTTTCAGATGTGATGTTATGTCGATTTCTTAGAATGGCTAACTTTCATTGAATGCTTACTCTGCACTGAGTCAGTTCTCAAATAAACCCTAAGACATAAATTCTATTATTAACAGCATTTTTCAGGTCAGTAAACTTAGTTACAGACAGATTCAGGAACATGTCCAAGGTATACAGTTAAGTGTAAGGTGTAAAGTATAACGTGATAACTAGTCTTTGCGGAAATTTTTTGCTGTCTATTATTCTCTGTGATGATATTTAAAGAGGATGTTGTCCACATGCTTTCTAGACCACTTCCTATTAGAAAATGTTTGCAGATCCAAGATGTGATACGAAACTTAAGAGTAAAAGACTTTTTAAACCAGGCACATAATTTCTTACTACAAGTCCTTTAAAAGATGAGCAGTCTTCTAATCTATTTGTTTAGAGTCAGTTCCTCATGCCCACATTCTTTCTTGGGCATAATTTTCAAGGCTAATTTATTTCTTTGCTTCTTGGCCTTCTGGAGATTACTTTGAAGATTTCTGCAACAAGGAGGCCACACTCGACACAACCCGATATGTTGTTTAAGAAGTTTTACTGGACCTTTTTTGTTAAATACTTTTTAAGTCTTACTTCAAATTAATTGTGGTCAAGAAAAAGTCTTCTTTTTCAGTCTCCTAAGTTCTGTGATATCTGAAACTTCTCTATTTTTTTTTCACTTATTTTAAAAAGATAATTCTGGTCTGGGCTCATGCTTTATTTGAAATATCTTGCTAACAGTAGATACTACAAACTAACACTCTCTACAGTAGTAGACATTCCAACCACTTATTTTAGAAATTCAGGCTCACTGACTGCATGGCTGCTTTACATGTTGTCACAGGTTCCAGTTTTACCAAATGTTTGGCTGTGTTGTAAGATAGATCTCCAGGTTTCCTCAAGCTTGAGAGACCTATTTCTTCTGTCTGCCACCCTACGGCTGGGAACTGCCACATATTTCAGCTGCTTGTTAGTACTCTACTTCTGGCAGTAGTTAACGGCAGTTAATTTATCATTAAGTAATTCTAGCTGCTGTAGTAAACACATTCAAAAATATATGACCTCACCATAATATTAGTTTCTTTTTGTTCATATAAAGTACAAAATGAACATTCCTGATCAGCAGGCAGATCTCCGAGTATTGATTCACAGATTTTTGCTCTTTCTATCCTTGTTGGCTCTGCCATATTTAACACTGTGCTCTCAACAGCATCAAGCTAGCAAAAGGGGAATTGCACACGAGAGCACTATATGGGTCAGTTTAGAGGTGGCATGTGTCACTTCTCTTCATATCTTATGGGCTAGAGCTTAGGCACTAAGCCATGTCTTACTTCAAGAGTGGCTAGAGAAGCATAGCATGACTGTGTTCCCAGGAAGAGGAGGAAATTGTGAGGAGCTTGTAGTTTTTCTCAGGGTCAGAAAATATTCAACCTTAATAGTCCACTAAGTCATATTTGAATGTTATTGATTTTTGCTCCTTTGAAACAATTTTTTTAAAGTTACCATATTATTGAGTTTTGCAATTAACTTACTAAATACAAGATAACTTAGAATTTATGTACTATTTCTAAGAGAGAAATTGTAAGTTATTTTGTAGTTAATAAGTTAATTGCAACTCAAATCTTTAATATTTCAGGTAATACTTTTTTTTCTCAGATATTGGAAAGGTCTGAGTTATTCTTCCAGAACTTAAGGATTTCTAATTAATGTCATAATTTGTATATAATTCTCTTCTTAAGTTACATTTTAAATTTAGCTGTTTAGAGAATAAAAGTTTTTAACAACTTTTAAAGCTGGTAATGTCTATAGATATTGAGAGGAGATATAATATAGTAGGTCGTACGGTGAATTCTGAAGCAATAATCTCTGGGTTCATAAACTCACTTTACACTTCTTAATTTGGAGTTCTTCCAAGAGCGTAGAATCAGTGCCAAAGAATTCCCCCTCTATGCTAGGACAAAGTTCTTCACAGGGCCTGCCCAGTAGAATTTAAGAATTGCTAATCTTCAATAACTACAATGTGTCTCCTATTCTTTCCTTTATGAATGGGAGATGATATTGCAGTTATTCTGTCCCTCTTCAACAGTACATTAGAGAAGGAAGTGGATATATATGGGTGTGGGTGTACACATGTGTGTGCATGTACATGACTTGGAGATACTGGACTTTGAACTTGATGCAATTTCTAGATAGCAATTTGGGTTGGAACTCTTGATAAGTGGTAAATATATAATATTTGTGGGAAGAAGAATGACGTGGATATTTGGTGATCAGAGAAGTGAAATGTGGCAGAGATTGATCATTGTTCACCAGATGGTTTCCTCTTTCTCCTGATCATTCAGACACACTGTATTTCCCAGCTTCCTTTACAGTTACATGTGGTCATGGGACTGAATTGTAGTCAATGGAATGTGAGCAGAAGGGATACGTTATACAACTAGTTTTGTCCTTAAAAGTTTTGCCCCTGAAATTCTCCAAGCTCTTTTCCCTTCCATTGGCATAGAATTTTAGAATTCACATGCCAAAGGTATCAGAGCCATAAGAGGGAAGGAGCATGGATCTCAAATACCATTTAGAAAAGAGCTTCTTGGCAATCATTAATGCTAGTCTTAGATTTTATGAATTAATAACTGAGAATGAAATATGCATGCTGTTTGAACCATTGCTTAGTTATGGCAGCTAGTGTACCTAAATAAATACACATACTTTGAAAATAACAAAATGAAAATAAATCTTAATGTCACATAGTTATTAGGGTATACATTGGATATTAATTGTATGATGTATAAATATATATAAATCTCTACTTGTCTTCTGCCACCATAAAACCATATCTTCTTTATGGCATTTTAAAACCGTGAGTGCCATCTTGTTTTAATGACTGGTGTGATAAATATGCTACTTTTGGAAAATTAATAAAACAGGGGTTCTTTACAGTAAAATTTCAGTGACTTCTCAGAATTAACTATAACATATTACATTTCTAATATCAAATCAAACGTAAACAATATAAAAGTCATGTTATTTTTTCCATATGAGTTTGGATTGGAACTTGGTTACTTCCTGAATGCTCAGTGTCCATCCCTTATCTCAGTTACAAGTAAAACCAAAGCAGCTGATTGAAGGACATGAATTATAATAGTGCCATCAGAAACCTACTTAGAGCTAACTCTGTGGCAGAGGCAGTTCACACGGCTACTGTCTTATTTATGCTAGAGAAGTACTCCTATAGAGTTCATACTAACAGAGTATCTTGAACACATTGAAAAATTAACGAAGGCTTCAGAATTAACAAAGGCTTTAGCAGGAAGTATAAGTATGCTCTATCAACAAGTACTAAGCACTTTACCTGGCCTTTATCACTTAATTCTCACAAGAACCCTCCCAGATACCATGATGCTGATTTACAGAGAAGGATCCTGAGTTGAAAGAGGCTCAATCCCTTGCCTGATACTCACACACTCAGCGTTGGAGCAGGTATCTGAGCTCGGGCAGTTTGACTCCACAGTCCAAACTTTCAACCACATTCTGTATGTTGAGATCGACCTTAACTATGAGTTCAGCAGGAATAAAAGTCACCATTACCTTTATTTTCATAAAGAAAGAAACTCAGAGAAAGTTTTAGCACTTTTCACAAAGATGAAGAATTAGCAGTAACTTCGGTAATGTGATATTGCCCACTGTTAAAAAATATTGCTTAAGGCATCAATACAAGAAGAAAATATTTTTTTATAGAGACAGGGTCTTGCTCTTGCTCAGGCTGGTCTTGAACTCCTGATCTCAAGCCTCAGCCTCCCAGAGTGCTAGGATTACAGGTGTGAGCCACCACGCCCAGCCAAGAAGACAATTTTTAATATAGAATTAAAAATATAATGATTAGTGCCTCTTCTCTCTACCCGTATCAGCAGACTTGTTTCAATAAAATTAAAAAGGCATGATTATTAAAATATCCTTCTACAAATCATCGTAATATATTAAGAAAAAAGATAAAATAAAAACAAACCAGATAAAGCACAGTGCCAGAGGTAAAAGAACATATTTTCAACTATGTAATGAAGGATGATATGAAAATTATAACCTATACTCTGGCAGCACCAAGATAGATGACCCAATGTTGGGATTATAAAGTCTCAAAAGAGATATTCCAATCTTCCTCCTGAATAGTCTGAGGGGTAATTTTTTTATAGCATATATCTTCCTTCAACTTGATACCATTTTTTAAGAGGCTACTATATCTAGACTGTTTTAGGTGGTGCAGAGGACAAAATGCACTGGCCCAGGGGTTTTTAGTGACAATTTGTAAGCTCAAATTGGATGTATGTGAACTAAAATAATGGATCTCCAACATGATGTTAAATAAGACTCAGAAACCCAAGTATTTTCACCAAAAAGACTTAACCTTTATACCCTGGGAATATTATAAATAGACTCATGTCTACCCAGTCACAGTGTGACTCACAGAAATGTGTGATTGTTAGAATCACGATATAAACAGACAACTACTCCTAGAGACTCCAGTCTCACAGTTATTTTTTAAAACATAGTAAAAGAGCTGGAGGGCCACTGTGAGCAAGGAGCCAGGTGTACATTTTTGTTCCATTTAGTGGTTGGCCTCTAACTACTTAAGCAAGTAGCTGTGAATTTACTTGGATTTGGATGATAAGTTTAAACTCTGAGTATTTTTCAGAGAAATACCTGAAAACGACTAGCAGAAGCCTCCTCTCCATGTGGGCGCTTCTCCTGTGACTGTTGTACCATATGAAGTTGGACAACTTGGCTTCTGTGTCCCGTGTGGGACTTTGCCCCAACACACATACTCATCTGAGGGCCCAGCATCAACGGGCAACCTTGAGCAAGTTTATTTAGTTATTTCAAAAGAGCAAATATGTTTTTATGTTCCAGCGTTTTCCAGCATTTTAAGAAACAACTAACATAGTTATTATTCTAAGAGACTAAGAACTTACAATCTGATAGGGACTGCACAGAATATTGCACGTCTGATGAAGGTCTTGAACTATGAAGTGACAATTTGAATTTTTCCTTATCCCTTTCTTTTTCTCCATCTTTATTCCGCTTCTTCCCGAAGTCTTTTGCATCTGCTTTCTCTGACATATTAAAAGATTTCAGTAAATCTTTTAACTAGAAAACCTCGAACTATGTTTCTTATTCAGTCATTGTGTTGGGGGGGGGGAATAGTATTACTTAAACGTAAAACTATAACTACAATTTCCCCAAAACGCAATTCCCTCTAATTAGAAACATCACAATAAAGCCAGAAAAAAAAACTTTTAAAATTGACATGTACGGTGAAAGAAATGCGTTACTTATTATCTACTACATACAATTTTGTTTCATGGCGATAATTATCTGAATATATTTCATTTATGTAAAATTATAGTGTCAGGCTAATTTTCTCATTTTAAAAATGAAAACAAAAAATAGCAAAGCATGTACTGAAAATTGAGCCCCAAATGTGGACCCCTCTCAGATTTTCCTTATTTGGAGCCTCCATCTGAAGAAAGCACAGTTTTCTGTCTCCAAAATATCTTCTTGCAGGGCCTGGAATCCAACCAGCAACCACAAACCAGCATAATATTGCCAACACGGCTCGGGTAATAAAGCCCTTGTACCCATAATTATCCTCATCAATTGAATTCCCGTTCATATATGTGTGTGTGTGTGTGCATATATAAATATGCAAACATAAATACACACAGATTTTTATGAAACATGCCTTCCTTCAATTTAAAACAATTTCCCTCAACATTTTTATCCCTAATAAATCTCTTTTAATTCTGAATCAGAAATTTTAGAATTCTACCATTTCATTCTCTGCATTATCTGCTAAATATGTAATAATCATTGGTCAAGTGGTTCAATTTTTTAAATTTTCATAAATAAAAACTGTGACATTAACTAGTTATAATATTCCTTAGCCTCCAAAGTGAAGCTGTTTCATATCTTAGCTTTTGCAGTAGATTTAACACTTACGTTAGATACAAAAGTAGAGATAACTATAACTTTAAACATAGGATGAGGCATTTAACTGGAAAACTTAGGTGCAAAAAATAGTTTATTATCAGAATTTTATTTTATGGATTTTCTATATATATTAATGCAAGAAAACTAATCTTGGGTAGCAATATGTGATTTCATGTATAATTTTAAAATAGGACTTTAAAAGCCTTCAAACTCCTATTCAGAGTTTATGTTTTATAAATAATATAACTAAAATACAAATTATAAATAGAAAAAATTAAACTGTTTCACATAGAAATTTGGATAGTGTACAATATTGCTTACCAAAATGTGTTTTTGCCAAAACCCTAAATAAGTGTTGCTCCTCTGACATTTCATCCCACCCATCTGGCAAAGCCCCACTCTGAATAAAATTGGCAGCAGAGTTCTGCTGGAGATAATCCTCCCCTCGTTCTGCAAACCTCGCCACATCTATTTTAAATCTCCATGAGAATCTACATCTTCCACCTCCACCTCACTCTCAGCTCACAGCTAGACTGTCTATAAACAGAGAAAATAGAAGTCTTTTGTCAGAAATCCTCATCTTCTCCTACCAAACCTCCTTACCCATCTACACCTGTATCCATCCGCCCACTACATGTGCCCACCTGTTGGAATGGAGGTGCCATCACTCCCCCTGGGGTGGGCCAATCCCTCCAACTAGGCTGCGGATCCTGTTCCTTCTGCCTTCTCAAAAAATTTACACTGTTTCTGTCATCTCAGCTGGATCTTCCCAACCATCACTTAAAAATACTCAATTCTCTCTCATTAAATTAACAAATATATATCCTGTTTGGGTTCCACATTATTCCCTACCAGCTTCTACTTTGCAGTTCTCCTGTTCTTCAAGGCCAAGCTTCTAACAGAGTTGTTTATACATTATTTTATTTCCCACTCATTTCTTACCCCTCTCCAATATATCTTCCACCCCCATCACTCCCTAGTGGCCAATGACCTCCATATTACAAAATCTGATGGAGAAATTTAAGTTATTATTGCAGTTTATCTCTCAATATTTTATTCAATCTATGATTCTTAAAACACCTTTTCTCTTTGACTTAAATGCCAAAATGCTCTGCTGTTGTTTTCCCTGCTTCTCTGTCCACTCCTTAGTCTTCTTCAGCAGCTCATCATTCTGTATCAAGCTCTCAGATATTTGTTTAGCTTCTTCAAGACTCAATCTCAACCTCTCAAGTCTCCTCACTCTATACTGTCCCATTGGGAAATATCGTTCATAGTTTAATTTTCCATGCATTTGTCCATGACACCAAATGCATATCAACAGTCTGGGACTCCTAACATGAAAACCACACTTGATTGTCTTAAAACCACCTCAAATTCAGTATGTTCAAAATCATTTTGTGATCTCTTCTAATAGGTACCACAATCTAACCAGTTTCGCAACTCATAATTCTACAAATCATCTTCGCCAACTCTTACCATTTTTTACTTCTTAAATAGGAGAAAGAGGCGTTTGATGGAAACTGAGAACTTAATGTTTCTTCCTAAATTAATACTGCATTAATTTAGTAGCATCAAAGTAGAGCATTGCCTTTGATTTTTAAAGAAAGCAAAATATGGAATAATAATTAACATATAGTAAACATCATTATAAGTTCTAAAGTCCTAGAAGAGAAAGATATTGATTACGTGGCCGTTTCCACAAACACTTAAGAAATGATAATGACAAAAAAGAATCATTAGAACAATTCAACAATTGTAAAGCATTTATATTCACTGTCCACACTGAATAACATTTTGATATAAAATGTCTTACCCTTTGGAAGTTTGTCACTTTTTTCTGAACCTTTCAGTGTTGTCAAGGAAGCTTCAGGTTTGAATTCTTTCCCGTCTTTCACTTCTTTTCCCTCCTTCCCTTCTTTGCTGTCCTTCACCTCTTTCCCTGGTTCTTTTAATTTGGTGTCTACTACTGTTGTTTTGCTCTCAGAATTGGCCTCATCTGACAGCTTAAACTCAGGCAATGTTTCTTTCAAGAGCTCCCACACTTTGTCCATATATCCTGGGCTTAAGAGAAAAGACATCGACATTAATTTCTAAATGATGCTTTTTGTTATTTTTTTTTTTTTTTACTTCACATCAGGACAAAGCTCAGTGAGAGATTACATGTGAGAGGTGAGGAAAATGAGTGATCAAGGATGACTGTTAGTTTTCTCTTTAGCTTGAGTAACTAACTATTAAATAGGTGGATGGTGGTGCCATGTCCTGAGATGAGGCATTCTAGAAAACGGGCAGGTTTGGAAGATTGAGATTCAAGAGTTCGTTTCTGGATATTCTGTGTTAGAGATACATTTTTGATATCCATATATCTATATCTTAATAATTTAGGCAGTTGTATATAAATACAATCTAGATTTCAGGAAATGGTTCTTAGACCATGGTTCTTAGACCAATGGTTCCTTAGGAGATACAAACTTGAAAGTCTTTGACAAATAGCTTGTGATTTAAAGTCATGGGACAGGAGCCTTGTTACACATCATCATTTCGTGTACGTGCAATGGATGAAGAATTATCCATGAAGGCTGAGAAAGAGCAGAAAATGAGATAGGAGAAAAACCTGGAGAGTGTGTTGTGCTCTGCAGAATCAAGTGTTGCAAAAGGAAAGAGTTGTTCAAGAGCATCAAATACTGGGATGCAAGTAAAAGGGGCAAGAAAAGTGACCACCGGATTTGACAACATTAAGGTCTTTGTTGCCCTTAAGAAGAGTTGTTTCACTGGTACGATGGACAAGGAAAGACAAAGAGTCAGATGAGAAGAGACAGGAAGATGAGGAGATAAAGACAGTGTGTACCGACAACTCATTCACTAAGATTTTCTCTGAGGAAAATAAGAGAGATGGACTGGGGGCTTGTAAATAATAACTGGTTTCCTTGTACATCTGTGATTTGCTCTAGCACCTGAACTGCCTCCCAGCCCTCACTGGACCGCTGGTACCTAGCAGAGAGAGGGCCTTCAGTACATGCTATTTTGCATTTGATCCCACAAACGCTCTGCAACATAGGTAGTACAATCTTAACTGAGGTTTAAGAGGTTGGAAATTGTAGCAAATAATAGACTCAAAATTCAAACAGAACTTCCTGAATGCAAAACCCATGCTTTTTTTCCTCCATCTACAGAATAAAAAATGCTACACTATGAAAAAGACATATTCAAAGACCACAGAAGGAGATTATATAACTTCTTGGACAATTAGGCTGAAAGATGGGGTGAACAGTGCTATATTCACAGATGAACCATGTATCAGAGAAATGTGCCAACAGAAGAGTCATTTCTCCATTTGACATTTTCAGATTTCTAATTTACACTCAGATACATCAATGACTGTTATTCTGTTATTATACGGAAAATTAGAAAATTAGGAGAGATTCTTTTTTGATTTTCAACAGCAAAACTTTAGTAATTGTAGGAAAACATAAGAGGCAAGACCAACAACTGCAAATAGAGCAGTGTCTCCCTTTGGTGCTCACATGGAAGAATAGAAGGGAAGGAGCTGTCTGTTGGAGTTGCCACGAAGCACATTTTCACCCCAAGTGAATTTCATGGGAAAAATTCAGTAGATAACACAAGTTTGAAAGGTTAGCACCCTAATTCTCCTTGACTTCCAAAAAACCATCAAAACCACCGGGCCAATTTTTCTATACACCTGAATCCTTCTTAGTAACAGAAACATGCACTCCTGAACTAACCACACCCTTTGCTCACCTTGTTCTCCTGCCTTCCATGCTCCTTCCTTCCTTTTCATCAGTCTGGTCCCAACTGCCTCCATGCCTTCCCCGACTCCTCCCCAGCACCCTTGGTAGATGGCAATTGCTTCCTTTTTTCAACTTAAACATTTCTTGACAATCATTTATACACTACTTTATGACATCCTTTTCATTTAAAATTGTATAGATATGCTAATCAGCTTTTAAATTTTATAGTAAAATTATAATTTAAAATACTTGAAGGATGTGGCAGAACATTCATTTTTCAGGAAAAATCCTGAAAATCATGACACGGCAGATCAGTGTATGTTTCTTTTACTTTCTAGTTGTATTTAGAGGAAAATGGATAAATTCAGTTATCTGAGTCAGCCTCGTTTCTTCTTCTTTATACTTTTCTCTGTTTCCGAAGGTTGATTATGAATCACCATACATATTTGTAGATAATATTAAATAATCTAATGAAAGTTGTTAGAGACAGGAAGGAAATTTTCCCTAATTATGTTTCTACCATACATCAGCTACTTTTTCTGACATGCCAACCTGGTTGACGGGGTCACTTGGATAATTAAATGAGATAATCCTTTCAAGACTATGGTTTTAAAATTATAAATAATATATTAAAATATCTGATCGATAGCAGGTGTTTTATTATGATTATTTCCTATATGTGTGGCTAATTAAAAGCTGCTTTTATGTTTCTCTATTGAAATACATGGGATAGCTGTATATATATAAAGATAAATCTGTGTATGTTTTACCATAATAAATATTATTTTTTTAATATTTGTAAGTCAGAATTTAAGTATTAAATTCATAATGTGTATGAGTGTGGGAGATTAGTATATGCTGTCCCAAAATATGAAGGATTGTTGAGCTGAAGGCAATTAAGTACAAGGAGATACAGCGAATCTCTCCGCCCTCTGTCTGTCTAAAAGTAGGACACTGATTTACAAAGACAAAAAGGTACCTGGCCCTTCATCTCCTGGCTTCTGCCATAGAGAACACAGGTGAACCACTGAAGACAGCTCTGGACTCCATCACCTGAAGATGGTAGCATAGGAATCCGCATTAACAAGCTTTATTAACTAGCCTTTATCTATCGTTTATTTGTCTTCCCGCACATTGTTACCTGCAGAAACTCAAAGTCCTTTTCCTTCGATCACCTCTCTAAAAATTTGCTTTTCTTTGTTGAAGATGCCATATAAGCTGGAATTCAAAGCCATCTCTTTGAGAACTATTTATTCCCTCAGTGTATCCCATGTTTATGGTAAATATACATGTTAATAAACTTCTGTTTGTTTTTTCTTGTTAGTTTGTCTTTTGTTACAGGGTCAGATCTAAGAACCTATGAGGGTCATTCTTTCCCTATATAAGGAAACAGAGCTTACTCTGAAATTCCCAAGGAATTTATGTTATATAAATGTTATTTTCCCAAACATTTTATAAAATATGGCCTTTTTTTTGAAATGTTCATAATGACTAAAGATATTTTAAAGAAATCTTGAAAGAAAAAAATAGATATAAGCAACTTAATGGTCAAACTTACTGAAGAGAAATGACTTCTGGTAACCACCCTGTGAGAGCATGAATAACCGTGAACTCTCCCAGTTCTCTCCTTTCTGCTACATGGATGCTGAAAAAGAAAATGCACAATGCTATAGTTACCAAAATTTGATAACACATAAATATATATAAGAACTCATATATAAGTACTTATAACATATGCATAACTAATATAAGAATATATTGAAATATATTTTAAAATAGAACGGTGCTTTTTGTCATTATGATTTCAGTAATTATTTTAAGATGCCTATAAGGCTGTGTATTAAATCAGTCCTGTCTATGACAGGTCAAGGTGAGCATTAGAAATCCTTAACGAAATCCTTAGAAAACCACAGAGAAGCTAGAAACATCTGTTATAGCCTGCCAATATAGCATAAAATCAAATGAGGTTGCATTAACCAAATGTCGATATTCTCATTTAGTCCTTTTATTTTTTTTCCTGAGGTGATTAGGCCACTGACATTTATACACAGAAATGCCCTATCTCCCTTCCGCCCAGGAGTCACAGCTTCCATCAACCACGTGTCAATGGTGGTGTTCATGGTGTTGGCCAATACACATGTCCTTGTCTTCAGAAAGAAATCTTACTTAATCACATATTCCATTATTTATAAATATGCATTTGTTTTGTTTATGGATTATGAATTTCTATGTGTCTACATATCTCAAAGATAACAAATTTCTGTTGGGATGTTTTACAGTCTAGTTTAAATTCCTCTTTGGATAATTATATTTATGAAGTGACTTAGCAAATCTCACAGAAATATTGCTCTTTTCTTTGCATATCTCACATTTATATTGAAATAACTACTAGGTATTCATTTTTTAAATGTAGTAAGTCCAACCTCATATGAAAATAATCACCATATACTATGAAATCTGGAAAGACTTTATAGAAAAATATAAATTTTACCATGTAAGGCAGGTTTCTACCAGAAATCCTAAGAAATGTATTACACTTAGCATGGTCCATTATTCCAAGCTGGATTATTAATAATAATAACAATAATAACTCTATTATTCATGTTGCTATAAAACTGTACTGAACTACAGCTTTAACAAAGACAAAATGCCGCTCCAATTATCCGGATCATGTGTTTAATGCTTCACTGCTCTTGCAGCTTTAATTCTCAGAATTTCAAGTTAGGTCTGAGAAATACAAACATTAGGAACATTTTATTTTCCAAATAAACAAACATAGTTGCTGCCTGCGTGAATACTTAGTGGTATTCAGCTACCTAAAAAGATCTGGGCTGTGTTTTCATAAAAATCATTGCAATTAAGGGCTGAAAGCTAGGTGAAACAAATTCCCAATAGGAAATTGAGGGCTGGTAAGAAAAAAGAGTTGAAGAGGATGGCAGTAGGAGTGGTTGTTTTTGTTTTGTAGCCTTGGGAGAGAAAAAGGAAGCTGAGCCAAAAGAAAATCCACACAAAGCAGAACTGGCTTCTGACTGACACTGCCGTGTTCACAGGGGAGGGACGCCGAGCTCTGAGCCAATGGCTGACAAGTCTGTTAAAGCACGTGGGTGTGTTCTGCTGAGTACAGAGAGGCTATGACACACTGCAGGAGGCGGAAGGGCATAAAATCCAGGCCTGTGCAGTGAACGTGAGAATTCTCCTGCACAGCAATGATATAAAGTTGCCATGCGTTTCTGATTCAAGCATCTAAGCTTTTTTTGCATGGCTTGGCCTAGGACGGAATGACTGCTTGCCTCTGGAAGTGGAAGCTGAGAAAATAGAACACAGCAGACGTGTCTCATATATGTTGGTGCACAAATCATGCAGGAATATGCAACACAAATAGATTTTGTAAGAATAGCGAAGGAAATGTGAGTAGTTTTCATCACGAATCAGTGATCAACATTACCAAAAACATGAGGAACACATTAACATCCTTCAGAAGAGTTCATGTTTTTCAAGATTATTAAGTTATTGCTACATGTACAGAATTTAAAACCTTAACTGGATTCTAGTACATGTTATTCAGTATTTAGATGAACCAATATTTTTCCCATACAAAACATTTTTTTCTCTCATTAAGCTGAAACATTATTTTTCATGATCAACTTTTCATTGATAATAAGAAAGAATTGACTATAGAATAATTGTGTGTATTTTTTCTTGGGGAAATTTTGTCTTATTGTTGGCTAACCCAATATGTAAAATCAGTGGCTTTGGCAGATTTGTTTTTATTCTAGAAAGTTTACATTATTTGGAAGGAAATTCTCTTTTAATTGACTTTTAAAAAATAAAACTATGCATATGGATGTGTAGTTGTTGCTGTTTGCCTTTTTCTTATATAAGTGAATGATAATTTCTCACTACTTACTCAACATTTGCCAGCTTAATGATAGCTTTAGACAAAAGCATTGGCCAGAGTTCAAATTCATAGGTTGTAGCTGGAAGCAATAGATTGTTATCTTCATCAAAGGGCAGAAAGTCATCAATAGTTATCTTTCTCCAGCAACCCTAAAAATAAGAAGAAAGAAATGTAATACTGTCAATAATTTGTAATAGTTTCGTTGATAGATTATTGTACACTGCTGGCATTACTATTTATTATTTTTTAAATTTTATTTTAGCATCTCAACATTTAAACCTGACATAATGATTTTCAATACTATTCTGGTTGAGCATTTCAGCTTATCATTTTATTTGCTATAATTACAGTATATTCATATCTTTTTCAATACTATCCTTATTTATGAGATCTTGTGAGTAAATGCCTGGGTGTCTCCTCCTACATAATGCAGTAAATTAACATGTTTCAAATAGCAGAATCAAAACATTAGGCAACCATAGATAAGCTTGGACATAATTAAATAACTTTATACAGTCGTAATATAAATTCTCCAAATATAACTTTAGTAATTATTGCTAATCTTGATATGTGCTCACTGATCATACACTTCTAATTCCCATATTACTTCCACTCTTAATTAAAGATTTAATTTTTTACGTGAAGTGAATTAATATCTTATTTAATAAAATCATTATGTATTTACCTGTATGCATATTACTTCATAATTAAAAGCATGAAACAAATGTTAACATTAATGATTGTGAACTCAAATTAAGACTTTTTCTGTTACTTTCTTCTTATATGCTATTTTCAGTGATTACGTCAAGCATTGCAAATCCAAAGATCTGCATAACAATGGCCTATATCACTGAATTACTTATAGTCTAGTGGGGGAAGGGACATAGGCAAACAACAGAAACTACAATGTGTTCAAAGTGCCCTAGGACCAAACAGCAAAGTATGATTAATTGTGCCGGAGGAAGTCTTTACAAGAAAGTGACATTTGAACTTAAGATTTAAGGAACAGCATATTTTTCCCAGGTAGATAAGAACAATAGGTGAAATACATTTTCTTTGTATGAAACTTGTAACACTGAACTTCATATTACCTTTTTTAGTTGTTACGTGTCTTCTTTCTTCCATAATAGATGATGCAGAGCAAGACAGAGTTAAAAGCACAGATATTTAGCCATACCCTCTTCTAATTTCAAAGGAAAAGCCAAAAAGAATACACAGAGAAACAGGCCAGATGCAAAAGGAAAAATACTGTATGATTCCACTTCTTTGAAGTATCGAAAAAAGGCAAGTTCATAGAGAGAGAAAGAAGTTACCAAGGGCTGGGAGGAGGAGAAAATGAGAAGCTATTGTTTAATGGGTATAGACTTTCTGTTTGGGATGATGGAAAATTTGAGAAATAGATAGTGGTGATGGTCACACAACATTGTGAAAATACTTAATGCTACTGAATTGTACACTTAAACGGTTAAAATGTTAAATGTTGTTATATGTATTTTGCCACAATAAAAAACTTGCAGCAGGAGTTTCCTTCTTACATTCTGATTTTCAGAAAATTATTTGAAAAGGCATACTGGAGTCCTATGAAGAAAGTTTTAACCAGCCATAAGAACTTAAGTAAGACCAGTTCAACAAATACCACTTGTTTCTATTATAGATGATCAATGGCATTTTTCAATTAAGAATGCTTTCATTATTAAATATCATTGAACTGTACACATTAAATGAGTGAATTGTATGGTATTTGAATTATATCTTAATAAATCCGCTGCCAAAAAATACACAGGGATGGATATTCAGTATTATATTTCTAAAACATAATTTTACTAGACTTGTAACAATTTTCTTGACAATATTTTTATTTCATTTATATTAACACATTTTTTGGTTGCTTCCTTAAAATTTATAAAGAAATTAAATATTTTATATATACATATATTTGTGCATGTGTGTATATATGTGTGTGTGTGTGTATATATATATATACATATGTGTGTATATATATATAGACTGAATGTTTATTTTTCCCCAAAATTCATATGTTGAAATCTTAACATCCATTGTGATGGTATTAGGAGGTGAGACCTTTGGGAAGTGATTAGGTTATGAGGATAGAGCCCTTGTAAATGGAATTTGTACCTTTAATAAGTGGTCCAGAATGCTCCCCTTGTGCCATGTGAAGATACAGTGAGAAAATGGTCGGCCATCTATGAACCAGGAAGCAGCCTTTCACCAGACACCAAATCTGCTGGTGCCTTGATCTTGAACTTCCCAGACTCCAAAACTCAGAGAAATAAATTTCTGTTGTTTATAAGCATCCAGTCTATGGTATTCTGTTATAGCAGCCCAAATGGATCAAGATGATATAGATAGATATAGTTATAGATATAGATATAAATGCAGATTATTTGGGACATGATTATAGAACATTGAATTGTTTTGCATTTTGTATTTTTTATTACTGCATGTAAATGATGTATTGACTTTTTGAAATTATTTACTGTTAATGCTACATAATTTTATTAATAAAAGACCATCAAATTGTTTAATTATTTAGCATACTTATAAAGAGGGATGCCTCTTTTGTTAATATAAACTACTAAAATACTTTAGAATATAACCATGTTCAAATTTTAATATTTTCCACACTTGAATTCCAGGCCAAGAAAACTGAATGTTAGATACATTTATACCCTCTTCCTCCTATGAGCATGATGACAGGATAATAAAATTTTGTTTTTTTAAGTTAGGAGCATAAATCACAATTATAAAAGACCAACAATAGAGCAATAAGTCAACAGAGGATTCACAAAATACTCAGAAAGAATGGTGAAAGGAAATTTTTCAAAAAGAAAAAACTGCTAATGAAAGGAAACTTGGAACATCAGAATAAACAATGAGGAAAGAAAAATTATTATTTGTCAATTAAAAAATTACTTAAAATTTAAAAAATAAAAAATAAATAAATATATAAGCAGCCACTAGAAAAAAATATATACATAGGGATATTCTCAAAAGATAGATAAATCAAAATGAAATCCTAAAGAATGTTCAATAAACATGCAGGAATATAGGAAAAGAGGTAAAGAATACAATAAATACAAAATAATGCAAAAATATGATAGACTTGATAACAGATTATAGACTTCAATAATAAAATTACAGACTTAAATCCCAATATATCAAATATAAAGGGTATTTACACACAAATTAAAATACAAGAGTAACTTGAATATACTTATCAAAATTAGGAATTTGAATGTAGGTTGGCATACATAGAAATCCTAGAAAAAAATCCATATTAATAGACAAAAAATATATTCACAAAGATCTTATTTTTCAGCATTGTTTGTTTTGGTAAAACACTGGTCATAACCTAAATGTCTATCAATATAAAATTAGCAAAATATATATATTTATTTGTACATCCATATAATGGAGTAAGAAGTAGATTTCTGTATATTAGCATAGATGCCTATGGCTATGGAAATTAATACTTCACAGAACAATAATTATTATATGACCCTTATTAGTTATATATTATATATAGTAGGTTTATATATGTTTGTAGAAATAGAAGAAAGTTTAGGAAGATATACATAAATCATTCACTAAACAGGGTAGAATTACAGGGAAATTTCATTTCCTACCTTGAACGTTCTAATAGTGTTTGAATTTTCTTTACTAAAAGCATGTATAATATTAATAATAACAAAACAAAAATAAAGCATTTCCACTTTGAAAGAAAGTAATTGAATGATAGAAAAATAATTTGTAATAGTTTGTATCTTGAAAACATTGTTCCTCAAATTTAATAAACAAAAATGTTACTGGATGAGATGCAGTTTACTTAAAATGAGGGATTTCAGGGCTCTACCTCCAGAAACTCTGGCTCAGGAGGTGTGGGGTGGGGCACAGGAAGCAGGTGTTTAAGTACTATAGGTGGTGTTGAGGTTAATGCCAGGAGACGTCTGCTCCCCACAGTTTAAGAAACTCTAAATGCTGCACTAATATTGTGCTTAAAACATGAGGGTCAATAATAAATAAAAGCTAATATATTTTTATATAAGTATGTTGATGGCAACTGGAAAAAATTATTGGTCCCAATATTGTTAGGGACAGAGAGGTAATGGCAATCAGAAAAACAGAAAGGAGAAAGCAGTTTTAGAAAAAAAATAAGGAAGAAATGGTTGCAGAAAAACAAAAAGAGGGAAG
>CAUYRB010021850.1:0-10936 GCA_963574695.1 Propithecus perrieri | reverse complement strand
TTTCCATTCCTTTGACTTTCAACTTTGTCTGCATCTTTGAATCAAAAATACATTGATATGAGAGGCTGAGGCAGAAGGATTGCTTGAGCCCAGGAGTTTGAGGTTGCTGTGAGCTAGGCTGATGCCACAGCACTCTAGCCCTGGGCAAAAGAGTGAGACTCTGTCTCAAAAAAAAAAAAAAAAAAGAAATATATAAAGGCTGAAATTTCAGTTGTCAATGTGTAGCAGGTTAATATATGAAAATGAAATATTTTTAATATCTCTGCTGATGGTATTTTTTTCCTCCTTTCCAACCAGAAAAAAATAAAAGTGAAGTCTTTGTATGTCTTTGCCAAGAGGGCTTTAATAGTGCAATGCAAGATAAAGTATTACTTAGTCAAAAGGATGGATGGAATGTAAAGGGAATTAATACTTTCCAATGAGAGGTTAATGCTTGTAAGGACTTGAAACAAGATAGAACATTTCACATTTAAGGGATTCATGCATGTTCATTATGCATTAAGCACACAGTGTTGGTGAATAGTGACAAAAGAAGAGCTGGAAAGGTTAGCAGAAACCAGCTCACCCACAATGGGCTCCAGTAAGCACTTTAAGAAGCTTAAACTTCATCCTAAGAGCAAAGGGAGGCATTGAAGAATTTGCATGAATGGTGAACAGTGTGATATTATTAGTATGATAGAAACCCAATTCTGGGTACAATATGAAGTGTAGTTTGGCAGATACTAAACTGAAGTCAAGAAAACAATGAAGATATTGTTGCAGCCATTCACATACAAAACTAGGAATAACTTAAAAATAGAAAAATAACAGTGGGTTTGGAAGAAAGAGAATAGGTAGGTTCGTATTTAAGAGGTAGAATTTTCAAGATTCGGTGAGCAATTAGATTATGTAATAAACGGCAGAGGAGAGCCTAAAACACACTGAAAAATTTGTGAATGACCATGACTTTCATTACATGAAAAAGGGCAGACAGGAAGTAGAGGCAGTTTGAGGGAAGAAATGAGTTTAACTTTGGCATGTTGAAGTTAAAAAATATGTTAAGCATCTACATAGAGATGTCCAGAGATTAATTATGTATGTGGATCTGGCATTTAGAAACAAGCTTTCATTGAAAATATTGATTCTAGATTCATCTTCATTTACATGGTAATAGAAATACAGGAATAGATACAATTTCATAGGGAAAGTGTCTAAAATGAGGTATTAAGTTTGGCTAAAGCAGAAACCTAAAAGACATCAATGTTAATTTTGCAGGCTTAGACAGAGAAGCCCACAAATAAAACTGAGGAGCTGCAACGTGAGAAGAAAAATTAGAGCATGTTTGGAAGCCAAAGGAGGAGAGTTTGATCAGAACATGGTTATCAGTCATGTTGTCAATTTTTACATGAGACCAGACAAACCAAATGCTGATGAGAAAGATCCTGCTAACATGTGAGGGCCCTATTTCAATATCATACATTGGCATCAAAACCCGGAATGCTATAAACGATGAATGTGACTGTATTTATGTGAACTGATGTCAGTGAGAGAAACTTGATTTATACGCAAACCAAGAGATGTATCAGCAACATTAAATCAATTGTCATTGTGTCTGGGCTCAGGTATAATTGAAACTGGGCTCTTGAATGGCAGGGGAATACTGCGTTTAGCAACTGACCTTTGTATACATAAGTGTTATCCTTTCTAATGGGATTTATCTAATTTCAGGCAAAATGGCTGTCCCTGGCCCTGACACTAGTAGAACCTTGACATGTTCTTGTTTTGTTGAGCCTGCTCTCTTGCATCTCAACCGTCATGGCTGGAGCAGTTTCTTCCAAATAGTTGTGGCCCCTTTCGCTTGAGCTGCAGAATGAACATCCATAGAGCAAACCTGAGCCTCACGTGCAGTAGAAGCCAAGCACAGATCTCTCTAGTTCAGCATGACCTAAAGCAGTAACAAAGAGCCCACCTGTGGTCACAAGGAATAAGTGGCCGTAGATTAAAGCTCTTGTATTTTGGGGTCATTTGTTACCCTGCCTTACATGAAACAATGCAGGTGGAGTCCTGTGGTTGTCATTCTCCAATGCTATATGTTTTTAAGTAAAAAATAGTAATTTTGCTGAAATGAGGAGGGAGGGTTATCCAGGATAAAGAAGTGGTGCTGGAAAAGCAAAAAGACAGATGCTGACCTCTGTTAAAGAGTGTGCAGACTTGTCAAGATGAGGGATTAAGTGCAGATAGGAACTCTGGGTGCGAGAGTGGGGAGCAATAGTAGTAGCTGGAGGGTGCTGTGAAGCTGAGGATTTTTAGCTTTTATTTTCTGATTTTTTTTTATTTTTAAGCTGTTGTTTTCTTATTTATATTTTATATTAAAGCTGATAGAAGAGGGTAAACAAAGCAGGAGTCTTTTAAAATACTAGAGCTGGAGAGTGCAATTAAAAAGTGTAAGTTCCGGCCAGGCACAGTGGCTCACACCTGTAGTCCTAGCACTCTGGGAGGCCGAGGCCAGCTGATCCTTTGAGCTCAGGAGTTCGAGACCAGCCTGAGCAAGAGCGAGACCCCATCTCTACTAACAAATAGAAAGAAATTAGCCAGACAACTAAAAATATATAGAAAAAATTAGCTAGGCATGGTGGCTCATGCCTGTAGTCCCAGCTACTTGGGAGGCTGAGGCAGAAGGATTGCTTGAGCCCAGGAATCTGAGGTTGCTGTGACCTAGGCTGATGCCATGGCACTCTAGCCCAGGCAACACAGTGAGACTCTGTCTCAAAACAAAAAAAAAAGTGTAAGTTCCCTGAGAAGGCTAAAGTGGATGGGGTGCAGAATGAAGTGGAGAGCTGTGAGGGCAGGGGAAAGACGGTTAGCAAAGCAGGAAGGAAGAGAGAAGCAATGCACTGGGACAAGATACTTGCGAAGCATTCACAATGGAAATTTGAGGCATGTAGGGGTGTATTTGATGACTTCCAGTCTTTTCTATGATGTAGATAGTAAGTGCATCTGCTAGAAGTTAGGGAGTGAGTTCAGGGTTAGAAAGGAGGAGAGCGAAGAAGAACTGACATATGGATATGTAGACTAAGAGGCTATAGGAAAACAGAAATGATGAAAACTCACACTTTCACACCAACTAGAACTTATAATAAAGCCATTTACAGAATATGGAAGAAATTTTCAACTCTAAGTGTATTTCAACAATTGAGAAACAAAACGAGGGCCTCAAGTAAACCCTATTTGCTAGAACTATTATAATCCCAGTGTCAAGACAAAAAGTAAAAGTCAGGAAAACTTTCCCATTGTTTGTCCCCAAACTGCAATCATAATATCATTTTCCCTCAAGAAAATAAGACAAAAGGGCTGATAACTAGAATCTATATAAAACTCAGGAAAGTCAGCAAGAAAAAAAATCAAACACCCTCATTAAAAAGTAGGCAAGGGGCATGAACAGAAACTTTTCAAAAGAAGACAGAGTAATGGCCAACAAACATGTGAAAAAAATACTCAACATCTCTAATCATCAGGGAAATTCAAATCAAAACCAGAATGAGATATCACTTAACTCCAGTGAGAAAGATTTTCACCAAAAAGTCCCCAAACAATAAATGTTGGCATGGATGCAGAAAGATAGGAACACTCATACACTGCTGGTGGGACTGCAAACTAGTGCAACCTCTGTGGAAAACTATATGGAGATACCTCAAAGAGCTACAAGTACAACTACCATTTGATACAGCAATCCCATTACAGGGCATCCACCCAAACAAACAAAAGACATTCTATAGAAGAGACATCTGTGCTAGAATGTTTAAAGCGGCACAATTCACAATTGCAAAGATATGGAAACAACCCAAGTGCCCATCGATACATGAATGAATTAATAAAATGTGGTATATGTACACCATGGAGTTCTACTCAGCCACAAAAAGCAATGGTGATCTAGCACCTCTTGTATTATCCTGGATAGAGCTGGAGCCCATTCTACTAAATGAAGTATCCCAAGAATGGACAAACAAGCACCACATGTACTCACCATCAAATTGGTATTAACTGATCAACGCTTAAGTGTATATATAGTAATAATATTCATCGGGTGTTGGGCAGGTGGGAAAGCAAAGAAGCAAACAATACCAGCCTGCTCATCTTTGCTGCTCTTCAAGGTAACCACAAGGATGTTTACCTGGTCCCACTGCACTTCTTCTTGCAGTCCGATTAGACAGAAAAATCTCACATTGAAATAAAGAGGAAATAAACATCCATAGATGGTGAAATGATCAATATTACAAAATTCAGCACAAAAACAAACACATCACTTTTGAGAACAATCAAAAACTGGCTAAACTCCCCTTTGACGCTTAGATTAACTAGATATATTACATATTAATACAAATAAAAACTGCTTTGAAGAGACGTGTAAAACAAAATTTAACATGAAATTTTTAAACAAAAGCAGACAATAATGTGGCTGAAGAACACAAAAACAGTATACAAGTGGCAAGTGAATTGCAGACAAAGAAGGATTTAAGAAAAAGTCTTTGACCAAGATAAATAGGGTTAGTTTAAATTGACAAAATGTCCAATTCACAGTGACTAATCACCTATGAATGTTTATGGAGCAAATAGGATGGCAACAAAATGTATAAACCAGAACCCTGTTAGAATAACAGTGATAAACTAAGAGAAACACAATTGTTCTGTGACTTTGACAAGTTTCTTCCTATTCTCATTGGTCAAGTAGACCTCAAAATAAACTGGTCATTTCAATAATAAAATTAATACAGTAGAAATAAAACACATGTGGAAAGTTTTACTGAACAATGAAAGGACCATGTAAGTATTAAATCTTAAGAAGAAATCACAAATGAAAATACTGACTATATTGATAAAATAAAAACAAAGGACAAACATGTTAACAAATGACAAGAAAATATTTGTAATAAATTTGGCAAATAAATATTAATTATATTATAAACACTCCTGTTTGAAATACATAAGCAAAATATATAGCTTCCCAATTAAAAATTTAAAAAATGCAAGACAAATCTCCAATTCCCATTAATAAAAATAACAGCGAAATACAATGTCCAGTGAAACTAGTAACCAAATAGATACAGATAAAACATCAGATAAACATCTGGTAAAACATTGTTTTTAAAATATTTGTGTGGTGAAAAAAAAGGTCTTCAAATAGCCCATATTGCTAGTTATTGCCTAAACATGGCAATAAACCTTAGGTCCAGCTGTGGTATAATGCATAAGGAAATGGCAGTCATAGCTCAATAAGATATGAAAACTTTAAAACTCGCTTTTAAACAAAATTATGTTGTCTTAGAAAATACTAAACCACAAGTGAATTTAAAGATTGCAAATTGTACAAATTGAATAAACTAAGGACACATGGGCCAAAACAGAGTTTAATATTGATGGGAAACAATGACCTCTTAAGAGGAGTTGAGGGAATTATTCTCCTGTGTATACTTTTAAATATTGTTAACAGATATTGCAAAATATTATTTCTTTTACATAAGAGATATTTGTTTTATTAAATATAAATAAGATGATGTACAGGAGAGAATACTTACTTAGTATTTAGTCCTAGTATGGCCTAGAAATTATTCTGACAAGTTCTTCACGTCCTGCCCATGTTTTTCAGATTTCTTTACTAGGAGTCATCCCTCTATTCTACTTTTCCCAAATATTCTGAATCTTGAAAATAGTATAAAAGCTGGCAGTATCTCTAGGAATCCTGTGTTGAAATTTGTTATTTTGTTACTTTCCAGTGCAGCTATTGCTACTGGGAAAAGAGTGTTGAAAGTTTTTATTTCAGTTCAGTGTATATCATGTTATCTCCAAGACTTAAGTTGTAAATGGTAGCCCTATTAGTAATAATTATGTTTCATGAGTACCCAGTTTGGGTCAAACAAGTGGTAGAGTTAATAAATGGTGCAATAAATAAAAATGACACTAATTAATGTGAATTGTTTTGTGGTGCCCATTAAAAGACAAATAATAAAGGAAATGATTACAGCAGTGCCTAAAGCTAAATGCCATCGATGCAGCAAGAAAGATAAATCAGAAAATTCTATTCAAAGTATTGAAAATATGGTGAGTTGAATATTAAGTAATATGGATAAGAGAATAACATATAGCATATCAAGGATCTCAATAATACGGAAGTCTCTGAAGCGTCCTACTTATCTTTTTTAATTTTCTCTACTCCCAAATTAAAACAAGTCAGGCAGGAATAATTTGGTATACAAGTCTTCCCACAAAATTATTTGAAATGCATTTCTAAAAATAGCATGGGACTCATTTGAGCAGGACTGAATATACATTTTATGGCATAGCTATCATTCTAAAGCATATTTATAATGACTTTCTGGTATTAAATTCAAATGTCCTATTTACGAAGTTACTAGACTATTAATACCCATGGATCTCTAAAATTATTTTCTTCAAGTTCAGTCCACTTTACTGATTTTGTCCTTTCCAAATCTTGTTCAACATGACTTACTCTTTTTTTATTTCACAAATTTTATACATTTTGGAGGGCAACTCACTTTTACATTCATTCTGAAATAGCTAAATTCTTTTATCGGTACGCATACTCTCAGTATCCATTTATATTCTTGCTAGAAACTTCTTTTAAATGCAATGTCTTGAAAAATAATATTCTTAATAGCACTTTACTTTTAACCAATATGTTCTACAAGCTGCGTGACTGATTATTAATTTGTAAAATGACATTCTTTCATTTGAATTGCCTTGCAAATAAATTGCATGCGTTTATTGTTTCTATTAAGATCTGATCACCTGAATCTTGCCGAATGATAAACTCTCCCTTACCCTTTCGTCCAGGTGACATATTTTCCTACTCATTGTTCTCATTCACTAAATCAAAAACATTTTAAAACATCCATTCTGTGCTATGTCATCTCTGAAGTGATTTACAAAATCAAGACTTTACAGGAAACATACAGAATTATGCCAAGTCTTTTGATTTGAGTTTAATGTGATATTCTCGCTCTTGAAGTTCCCTGCCTTTAGACCTGTTTGCCTTCAAATTTATGTTGCTGTATTCTTTGTTAGAGAAATGACTTGTGCTTCTAAGTGCCACCACATTTCAATGACCAACTTTTATTGACTGTCAGGT
Source organism: Propithecus perrieri (assembly GCA_963574695.1). Classification (NCBI taxonomy): domain Eukaryota; kingdom Metazoa; phylum Chordata; class Mammalia; order Primates; family Indriidae; genus Propithecus; species Propithecus perrieri. The sequence goes on along the minus strand of CAUYRB010021850.1, from coordinate 3,813 downwards.
CTTTTCCCCCTGGGCATTGGCATCTTACCACAATTGCCACCTTTCAGCATTTTCAATTATCACTTTACTGATTGACACTTTTGAACATTTGTCAACATGTTCTCTTTCTTTTGAATGGCATAAGAACACTCTGAAGAAAACATCCAGGCAACTCAGTAACTATGGACTGCTAGGGAACATCATCACTGACAGCCAAAAAGAAGACAAGCTGGCCAGCAAATGAAAACCGTGTGCCAGCACCTAATAATATTCAGCAAATGCATGGCTTAGCCCAGGAGGTAAAAATCCATGATAGTTTTATCAAAGAAGTTGACAAGTGAAAAACCGAATAACAGCATAAAATGTGTGAATAGCCATGTGCACAAATCAGCGTAGTCTGTGTGTGCGTGTGTGTGTGTTTGTGTGTAGAAATATAGAGACCCTTGCTGTAAGAGATGTGGATCAAATGCCTCTCATCACTGGCAGCAATACTGAGGTTCCAAAGAGAGCAAAAGACTTTCTTAAGTTCAAAAAGACAGTCAAAATCAAAATTAGAACCCAGGGTCATTTCCACTACCTCTCAATGTTTCCTGTGCACCAGTGAGAATTGCTAATTGACATAACGTTCAGGGTAGAAATAACTGGGTTATCACTCTCATATTATACATACACATGTAACTGTTATGCAAAGCATAGGCTTCATGTATTGCAGCCTTACATATTAATTTTACGAGTATTAAGGATGAACTTGATCTGTGATGTTTACAAAGAAAATGCTAGTAATAAATGTTTATGAAGCCCATATAGGTGAATTATTAACTGAAATTATAGATGTAAACATTTAAATCAATTTTGTTAGCGAATCACCAAAGAAGATCTTAATGAATTTGAGATGAGGCACTAATAAATAGAAAGAAATTAATAGTTTATACATAGGTGAATGGATAGATAGATGATAGATAAACCTAGATAAACGGCAGAGAAAGAGAGAGAAAGACAGAGACAGAAATAATAGTGTAAAAATGCTGACTATTTTCTGGAAAAAAGTAACGTGAATGATTTAAATTAAAGGCTATACCTCTTGCAATAGTAGACTTTTCTGCATTTAATTAGTAATATTAAGTATTTTCCTTAATCTAATGATAAATATTTGTGATAGTATTTATCTATACCACAATCAGTTTTTGGACCTGATTTAAATCTTCTTGTTAGAGTCAAGACTCCATGCTTTGCAACAAGAGACAAGTCAGATATTTCATAGGTGTGAAATTCAAATATATTTAAATATTAATTAGCATAAATATAAACATCTGAACTTTAGGATGAACAAAAAATTCCCAGTATAGAAAGGAAGAGATATACTTAGATATGTTGGGCCATTGAATTTCTGCATTGTCCAAATATAACTCTAAAATCTACACGAAAAAAATTAATTACCTTACTAGAATCACCAAAGGGGAACTCCCTTTTGTTATTAGAAGTTACTTTTAAATTGAATTAGTTTTGAATTAACTGAATTACACATCACTATTCAACTGTGATATTAAATTTAGGAAGTTTAATGATGTGAAAATACTTTTATAAGAATATCCTGGTGAGAACAGAACATTTAAAATGTTCATACTTAGTATTAATTACATATATTTAATGTTTAAGGAATGTTTCTAATAAAGCATTTAAAATAGAAATAATTTTTAGCTCCATAACATATGATTAATAGGTTTCAGCATAGCAGAATTCAGAATATTATGCACAAAAATGATTATAGAACACTTAAAATTCCTTGGCAAAAATTCTTTGTAATTTAGAAAAGGAAGACTTGTTTTTTAGAATGTGCTTCAAATGATTTCACTTTTACTATTTTTCCATTTATTCTAGAAGCAAATAAAAATTTCCTGAAATGCATTACTACTTTTTTTTCCCAAATTTTAACAACAAACAAGAAAACTTGAGTTCATATGATTTTTCTAATGCTTCTTTATAATGTACTGATAAAAGACTGGCAAAGCTATGTCTAAAACAAGTCTTTGCTATTAATAAGTAAATAAAGTAGCCTTGCAAAGACATATTGAAAGAACAAATTTTTTATATATAAACAGATATAGGAAATGATTTCCAATCAATATTTTGTGCAAAATACAAACAAAAAACTCAAATGTAAATTTTATTTTGAAATAAACAAAAACATGAAAAAATAGTTATGTATGTTAGGCTATTGTAAAATAACAAAACTTTCATAAAATTCTATATACTGTGCTATTTTCATTCTAATTAAACTGAGTATCATGCTTAGTATAGCAATGAAGCCACTGAGGTAAATTATTTGCTTATGATACAACTCATTTATTTTGATCTATAAATATATATATCATAAATATGCATAAATCCTTTTACCTTTAAAATTATTTGCTTATTGATAGGTATAATGATAAAATATTTAACTATGCTTTAGAAACTTTCAATAGAATATTTTATCATTAAAGCTTAACAAGCCTTATGGGCTCATTTTAGTATAGTTTTATCAAGATATAATATTTTATTTTCAGGTTAAAGTTAATATTTTGAGAAAAGGACAATGAATATTACATTGCATGTATTACATGACATGTACATCGAAATGAAGCTTAGCACAGTCAGACTATTTAATAAATATCGATATAACAGAAACTATAGTAGAGTGCATTAATTGATGGAGAATTGACCTAGAATTAATAAAATTTCATTCATTATCACTTTTTGGGCTATTGCTTTTACTTCTTTATATAAATAGTACTAAAAATAAAATACGTATTCCACAGATAGATATGAAAAGAAATGTGTCCCAAATGATTCATTTTGCAGGTTTTAACTATAGTGATCTCTAAGCACTAATTTTCCGTTATGGGAATAAAATATCTTTTTAAAAGAGTGTATTCTCTCCTGATTAAAATAGAGAATCTTTGTTTTTTGAAGGTTCATTAAACCTCTGATATAAAAAAAGTAAATTGTGTTAAAAGACATAAATCTAAAATGAATCTGATGACAATATAGCCTTATTTTTTTAGGAATTTTATATACTCTTTACTAAATTACTTACAAATCAGCTAAATAGTGAAATCTATGCTAAGTCCAAGCAAATGCAGAAAGTGATTAAGAATAAGAATTTTTTGCACCAAACTTGATCAAGATCCTTTACTAAAACCACAATTATGAAAATGTGAAGGAAGTGCTTAACAAAATAGACATTAATAAAAGCCTAAGATATTACATTACTTAGTGATTTCACAGTTAGTAATCTTTCAGAATTTGTATCTTCATCGAGCATGACAAAACCACTTTTTCTTATTTTAATATATTATCTGTAATAGTAAATGTGTTTTAATCTTTAACATAAACATACTCTATAATTTAAATATTCCCCCCTAAATAATATTACAGAAAACTCTATATGAGATTTGTCTCAATAGGTTTTTTAATTCTACTATGGATTGGCAATAATAAGTATCATTTATTGAATGTTTATTATATGCCATTTACTGAGCCAAGGACTCTATATGCTTTATTTCATTTACTTTTATTATTTATTTATGTATTTATTTATTTATTATTCCAGGGTTTTGTGAGGGTACAAACATTATAGTTACACTTTATGTCTTTGCCTCACCCAAATGTGGGTTAAAGGCATGCCCTTCCCTCCCTTTAGTGCTCCCCGTGTCCTTTAGTTCTAGATTTGTCCCCCCATCCCCCTAATCCCTAGAGAGTATTTCTGCCATGTGATCAACCTAGTGTTGATCAGTTAGTACCAATTTGATGGTGAGTACAAATGGATCCCGTTCTTCTGCTCTTGTGGTGCCC